>JBBGBA010000178.1:182500-227453 GCA_038088335.1 Mesorhabditis sp. LJ9110 | reverse complement strand
GCTGTGCATTTTATCCCACAAAATGTTCCACGAGTTAAGGCTTTAAAGTTTGTATTTTTCGGTAATTTTGGGGGAAAGATCTAGAGGGGTTCCGCAACCTTTGAAAACGGATTGGAATCAGCGAAAAATTCTGCACAAAATGTGCTATCTCACGTATCGAAATCCCACGGTCAACAAAAAACGGTTACAGTAAGCTCCCTAGGCTCTCTGGGGCTCCCGGCTACATCGGCTCCAGCTTTACTAAATGCCGTCTACGCACGTCCTCAGCGCCTACAAAGCCAATAGTTCATTTTTAGAACGACCCTTAGTACAAAAAAATCCAAAAAACTTAAAAAGTCGCCACTACCGTCGCCCTCCTGATCTACTTTCATTTTTCGATTCACTCAAAATTCGTCGCAATTCCTATGCTTTTCCCCTTTGGAACAAAATTCGTTGCCGTCGTCGTCTTCTTCTCTTTGTTTTCGGCGTATTTCGGTTCTAAAGTTTCCACCAAACCGATGCCCTCCTACTTCTTTACATTTTTCTATTCACAAATTCGCAATTCCTCGCAATTTTATGCTTTTCCTCTTTAAAAGATCTGCGTCCATCTTTACGCCCATTATTTCGATGTGACAAGCGAACGAAGGCGAATCCACTGCCTTGTTAAAGCTCTCTGAACATCCGCCTACTTTTACGCCAATTTCGCTACTTTGTCAGCTTCACCCCTCGCTAGACGCTTATTCCCTCGGTCCACACAGTCCATTTAGTAAAGCTCTCGCCCTCCTGACCTACTTTCATTTTTCCGTTCACAAATTCCAAAATTCGTCGCAATTCCAATGCTTTTCCCTTTTGGAACAAAATTCGTTGCCGTCGTCATCTTCTTCTCTTTGTTTTCGGCGTATTTCGGTTCCAAAGTTGCGAATTCTTTCGACCCAACCGTTGCCCTCGCGACTTCTTTTCATTTTTCGTTTCACGAATTCGCAATTCCTCGCAATTCTTATGTTTTCCCTCTTTAAAAGATCATTTGTTGGCGTTCTCGCGTACTTTGCGTCCATCTTTACGCCCATTATCTCGATGTGACAAGCGAACGAAGGCGAATCCACTGTCTTGTTACAGATCTTTGAAATCCGCCCCTTTTACGCCAATTTCGCTCTTTGTCAGCTTTACCCCTTGCTAGACGCTTTTTTCCTCGGTCCATACAGGCGGTTGGTAAAGCTCGAGCTGAGGGAGCCGTTAAAAGCCGTAGATAGCGTGTAGTAATGTACTAATTAATAGTATAAAGTCCAAAATACTTTAAAATACCTCCAAAAGCTCCCTAGGCTCCCCCCGCACCAGCTTTACTAAATGCCGTCTACGCACGTCCTCAGCGCCTACAAAACCAATCGTTCATTTTTAGAACGACTTTTAGTCAAAAAAACCTAAAAAACTTGATTCGACCGCAATTCTTCGCCGGTTGCTCGCCACCAAAACGCGCCTATGCACGGCGCGGTGGCGTGGATTTGCGTGATTACGGTGGTCTACACAGCCGTCTCCCATTTTACTGAATTTTCGCCTTTTGCCGGGTATTGATCGGCGTCCTATTTGCTGAAGTAATATTCCTATTCGTATCTGCGTGCGATTCTTAGCGCCGTTCCTTTCTCACGCGCTATAATTCTCATAACCTTCATAACTGCGGTTTTCTCGATCCCCACCTTTTTTAACGTAATTAGCACTTCTGCTGATTGAAATTGTCGCCTAGGATCAAAAGTTTTTGTCTCTCTCTTTTGAAGTAATGCCTATTACCGCCTCGTAACTGCGTTCAATTCTTAGTGCCGTTCCTTTCTTCGCTTTACCACGCGCTATAATCCTCACAAGTTCCATTCTGCTTCGGCTTCTTCTCTTCTTCCATTCATTCTGCCTAATTTTTCTTTTTTTTCAGAAGCCATGAAAGGTGTCCGCATCTCTCGCGGCCCAGCAGCTCCGACAAGCAGCGGCAGCCTCGGAAAAGCGCCGGATCCGCAGGTGCTATATTATGGGTTTAATTTTTGGGCAATTCGCAAATTTCGCGTGGTTGGCACGCTTTATTTATATCGACATCCGTCTACGTCATCTACAGTTTATTTCTATATCCATAGAAATACAAGCGTGCGGACCGGGCGACATTTGTTGACCGCCAATTTTTGCCTCACTCGGTCACCCCTGCATCGCATTTAATTTCAGCAAATTTTGTTTATTTTCGAGGCAGCCGAAATTTTGGAAGAGGTTTTGATTTACGGAATGCGTACGGTTTCCCCTCTAATAACCGAACGCATGCTACTTTCCCCCACGGCCGTTTGGAATTTTTCAGCCAAATTAGACATACGATCTCATGAGCTCATTTCCCTCAACCTAAATTTGACAGTCCTAGACATAACTTAACCCTAACTGTTGGGCGCCCAAATGGTGGCGTTTCAACTCTGGTTTCTTCTAATTTTTTACGTTTCAGGAAGACGACTTCATGGATTTCGAGAAGACGCCAATCAAGCAGCTCCAGCACGAGAGAGTCGGCATCCAGAAGAAAACTTTCTCGAAATGGTGCAACTCCTTCCTCAATCGGGTATATTTCTTTTAAATTATTGGCTTGCCTAGAATTCACCCTTGGTTCACCCATTCATCCTACTTCTTCTAAATAGCAAGATTTCACTCTTCCATCGATGCGCGCGTTCCCTGCTCAAATCTTACCACGTAGCCAACAGTCTCTTCCCGATCCATCGGTTGCCCATGTTCACCCCTGGGCGCATATAGTCAGGCCCGAGATTCGGCCGTGTGTTCCGATTGGGTTGCGCGATATGATCTGCGGGCTGGGCTCGCGGAGGTCGAATATCTAGCGAGAGCGCCCTGCTAGACGCATAACCTTCTTTTGACCCCCAATGCGGGGATGGAGACGAAGACGGACCCGTACACACATGACGCGTTCCTCGCTGCGACGATTGCGGGGGCTGTCGGAAGTACAATAAATTGATGGGCCTGGGAAATAGCAGTTTGTGTATAAATTGGGTTGAGTTTTTGGCTTTTTTTATCTTGGATATCACGAAAATTGTCGGACTGCAAGAAAAGCTAAAAAACCATGCGCAGCCAACTTAACCGACGACTTCGGCGCTTTACTTTAGCCGAGCTCCGCCGCTGATGCTCAGCCCACATGGCTCGAAAGCGCGTCTCCTTTTTTAACATCCTGGTACTCGGTCTGCTCTTTTTCCCCTTATTGTCGGCCCTCGGCTGCTCGGATCAGTGCTGGCTTATCGCTTTGAAACAAGAACGCGCTGGCGGTATCCACCAAAAAAGTGTCCGGATTCGCCGGCCGAATAGCATCGTTTTTTCGGGGGCTGTGGAGCTGTGAATTTCACCGGACTATTAGCCGTATCGGCTTGAGCAATCCGCCAAGCTACCGGGAAATCGTAAAGGTGCACAGAAATTGGAAAGGACCTATTGTCGGCGGGGCGGTAGTATCGGGCTGCCTGTTGGCCCCCTCGCATCATAAAGCGCGACGCGCGCTTCGACAAGAACCATTGAGGAACACATTTCTGAGGCAAAGTGGCTCCTCCTGTCCATTTTGCGTGTTTTGCATGTTTGTGCGCTGCAATCCAGTGGATCCGCCCGCGCGGCGCCTTTGATCGGGGGACTCGATAAATTTTTCCGCCGCGTCTTGGTCATCAAGGTTAATAGGATTTTTGGGAAAGTGTGCGTAAATGAATCTTTGCAAAAACGCATTTTACGGCCGCTCCCTGCAATATAAACGTAGGCAACGTGAATCAATGCGTCCGAACCATGTACTTTATGATTTGAGGGCAAAACATCACTAAA
This sequence comes from Mesorhabditis sp. LJ9110, assembly GCA_038088335.1. Lineage (NCBI taxonomy): Eukaryota > Metazoa > Nematoda > Chromadorea > Rhabditida > Rhabditidae > Mesorhabditis > Mesorhabditis sp. LJ9110. The sequence continues at coordinate 223,655 of JBBGBA010000178.1, read as the reverse complement.
ATAGATTACGGAGGAGGTCCACGAGTTCTTCATGTTTCACTGCTACGGCATCTTGCAAAAACGCATTTTACGGCCGATCCCTGAAATATAGCGCGCAATACCGCCATTGGCACGACGCTTGTCGGTCAGGTCCGGGGAGGAATTCAACCGTAAAACATGTTTTTAAATAGGTTTACGCAAAAGATAAGGCACGCCCAGAATTTGCGGCAATAAGGACCTAAGCAACGCGACGCTCCATTCGTCAATAAAATGTACGGGGGCCAAAGCTTCGTAGCCTTATAACTTTAAAACTAAATGGAATCTTTAAAAAAAAGCGATTTCCAACTTTGTAGAATGGGAAAAGGCGATTCCAATGATACCAAGCACTAAGAAAACTGAATTCAAAAAGTATCGAAACGAAGGCGGTTTTTGTTGACGACTTTGTGAAAAGTGGTATTTCGGAGGGCTAACTGGCTGTGTTTGGTATCATTCGAACCGTAAAATTCTACAATAATTGATATTGGGTTTTCATTATTAAGTCGGTTTGAAAAAGTTATAAGAGCTTAAACTTTTTGGCGCCCGCTACGTTCTGCTCCTATCGACGCTTTTGCCCATCCCGGCACATTGCCGTTTTTGGCCTATTTGATTGGCCGTGAAGGTGTCCCCCGGGCTATCGGGTGGGCTGGAAATCTCGGAGTAAATGGGTGAAAAAACCAAAGGATGTTGAGATTTGGGGTCCCGAGCATGAAACAGTGATGATTTCCGTACAGACGATGAAAGAAAGTGATTGGCGGACGACGAAATTATATTGTTGATTTCAGGCGAGGCTGGAAGTCGGTGATTTATTCAAGGATCTGGATGATGGAGTGCTTCTCATGAAGTTGCTCGAGATCATTTCTGGAGAGAAGGTCTGGCAAATGAATCTTTTTGAACACTTGTTCTTTAGCTGGGCGGCGTGAACGGGAAAGAATCTGAACAAGGTCTTCGATTTTTGAAGAAGAAGAAAATTCAGGTTTGGCTGCTCGAAATCCCAATTTTTTTCTGTTTAGCTCGTAAACATCGGAGCTGAAGACATTCTCGACGGCAACGAACGATTGATTCTCCATCTGATCTGGGCCATCGTGCGTTTCCAAATCGACACTATCGTCATTGATGCGGTGGGTTTTGGAGGTCATTTTCTACAACATTCCAAAAGCAGGCTCTTTGGTATTTCTTTGAAATGCTTGGTAACTCAATAGCAAGTTATATTTTACTAGTTACTGCTTAGTAAAATATAACTGAATTTTAAAAGGTCGAAAATCGATATTTTCGATTGTTTTTGATAAATTTCCCGTTTAGCAATAGTAAAAAAACCATTTCGAAACACTTCCATATTTATATTTGAAAATTCTATCTTAAGAAAAAAAATCAAACCCCGATGACGATAAAGATCCGAAAAGAGAACCCGGTACAAAACGTCAAATTGCTTTTTAGGACGAACCAGGGACCCGCGAATGGAGGCACAACAAGGGGGCTCTACTTCTTTGGTGCCAGCTCGAAACAGCCGGCGCGGAAAAACTTGAGGTAAGATCTTTGCAGGAATCCAGATCAATTTGCAGGTGGAAAACTTTACGAGCTCGTGGCGCAGCGGGCTAGCGTTCAATGCTCTCATCCACGCTCATTGTCCGGATCTGCTTCACTACGACGGGCTGAACCCGCAGGACCATATGGGCAACTTGAACAAGGCGTTCGACATTGCCGAAAAGGAGCTGGATATCCCCAGGTATTGCATTGTCAGGCTTCGCTGCTGCTGCTTCCTTGTTTGCGGGGGAATAAGGGAGATTTTTTTGTATTGACCCGATGCCTGCCTAGTAAGATTCCGGCGTATTTCCGGTGTTTTCAGTACTTCCGCCCTTGAAACATTTTTAGAAAAACAAAAAGTTGGTTTGGAAATTCTAAAAATTTTTGGAAAATACCCAGGCTGTTTTTTTACATATATTATATATCCGGTTATAGGCTGCTGGACCCTGAAGACGTCGACGTCGATTTTCCCGATGAAAAATCGATAATAACATACCTCTCGCTCTACTACCACCATTTTGTCACGCAAAAGGCCGAGATGACCCGTGCCAAGCGCCTTATCATTGTAACTTCTTCGCGCTGTTTTTAATACATTTTATAGCAAGACTTCAATAGTCGCGCCCGCGATCTGCTCGAGTGGATCATGGTATACTTGTTTACGTTTGGCCTTCAATTCCTTTTTCTTAGCAAACGATTGGCATTTTGAACGACCGACGATTCCCGAATTCGCTGAAGGGCATCGAGGATGAGATGGTCGTATTCGAGCATTTTTGCGACGTCGAGAAGCGCGCGAAGCACAAGGAGAAAGAAGACCTCGGGGCGTTCTTCTTGAGCGGCCCGCCCAAGGGGAAAGCCATGGGTATCAGCATATTCATCCCAAAGCAGGGTAATCTTTGCAGAATGGCTACCAATATTGTTTTTAGGCGTTTTCGTCAAAGACTTGCGGACGGCCTGGGATCGATTGGACAGCGCCGCACAAGCGCGCAAGACGGCGATCATCCACGCGATACTGCGGCTACAGAAGCTCGAGCAGCAGGCTGAACGTTTCGAACAACTAGCCGAGGACTTCGAAGACTGGTTAAGGGACAAGGGTGAGGGTTCCCTTTTCGGCCCTTTTGCCATCACCAATAAATCTTTGATTTTGTTACCTTTGTCGCTTTTCGCCTTCTAAACAACATCTTTAGGTGGTCGTCTCGACGAACTTGAGCTGGGACGCACGGCCAGCGACGTCGAGGCGGCTCTCAAGAAACATCAGGCTATCAGCGCCGACATTCTACCCCAGGAGGAGCGCCTTTGCATGTTGACGCACATCTGCGGCGAGCTCTCCGCAGGCAACTACGACGAAGCCGACCGCGTGCTTGCTAGGTATTTTGTCACTCCCGAAAAATGTCCGATTTTAGGGGTCGTGAAATAGCCGAGAAATGGGTGAAGTTCCGTTTCGGACTCCGCTGCAAGGGCGAAGACTTCGCCAGCGTCGATCAGCTCGTGAGAAAACAGCAGGCGCTTCAGAGGGACATGGCCGTGATCCAGGCGCAGCTCGCCATCTGCCGCGACGAGGCTGTCGTGGTAGTTATGAAGCACCCGCCGCTGGAGGTGAGTTTTAACTTCCCGTCGTTATTATTCTGAAGCCACCAACGCCAAATTCGAATTTTTCAGGAGGCCATCTTCAACTCGCTGAAACTCCTCGAGCAAAGCTGCAAGGAGCTCGCCCACTCGGTCGACTTCAAGCATCATCAACTTTACAAGTATTTCGACTCGGTGAAGAAAGCCGACCAATGGGCTTCGAACTTGCGCATACAGATGACTGCGCAGAGGCCACCCAAGGCCACGGCTGAGGCCCATCTTCTCATCCAACAACATCAAGAACGGTTCGTTCGCTTTTGGGAATCATCTTGTGGTTCAATCGGGAAATAACCTGCTAACTCCGGTTTTCAACGCGTTTTTTAGCAAAGCGGAAATCGATGGTCGCCAAGTCGAGATCCAAGCCCTACACAAAGAAGGACAACGGCTGATTGCGGAGCAGCCAGCGCACAAAGAAGCATTTGAATGTGCCCACAAGCGAGTCCAAAACAGCGAGCATCGACTCCGGCAAACATGGGAGCAGGAGAAGGTCGGTTACTGTCATTCGTGCAAACCGACTCGTTTAGGCGTCTCTGGCTCGAGCTCTCGACTGGCTCTTGTACTCTGATCAATGCGGACTCGTCGAAGCGTGGCTGGCAAGCAAAGAAGCTGTACTAAAGGATCACGACCTCGGCGACAATTTGGAAGCTGTTCAGGTATTGATTTTTCGCTGCTGATCACAAAATTTCGTTTAGATGTTGATCAAGAAACACGACGCCTTCGAAGAGACTGTCAAGACACAGTCTGACAAAATCGTAGCGGTGAGGAACGTCGCCGACGCGCTGCTGCTCACTGAAACTGAATATTTGATTCAGATCCAAGAAAGTTGAGTGTTTGGGAAATACAGGACTTCAGGTTATGGAATTTTTTTGGAAACGCGACCACCCCCCTCGGTATGAAAATAGGGAGTCGCATGGGCTTTTTAAAAATCCCCGGGGCTGCCATTACTGATACTTCTTCGATTCTAAAAATATTATTTTGGTAACCCATGTGAATGTCATTTTGCAGGCGAGCTGACGTCGTCGTTCAGCACGATGCTCTGCTCCAACAATCAGCCCACCGGCGGACGATGCTGCTCGACAAAGAGAAAGTAACTATTTTAAGCATAGTGTTAGTAAAATTTAGTTATTTTTCACGCGGAAAAGTGGAATTCTTTAAAAACGGTGGTTCTTTAGGATTCCGGGGGTGGGGGACCGAACTTTTTTCGACACAAGCCTTTCGACACGAGTTTTTTTTATATAAATGGTGGAAGTGTTTCTACATTGTTTATAGCTATTCCTAAGCATAAAAACTTTACAAAATTTAATTAAAAAAGATGTAATTTTTGGTCGAAAATCAATTTTTTCGACCTAAAATGACCAAATTTTCGACTTTTTAAAATACTATTCCAATTTTTTGAAAATTTTACTGCTTTAAATATAGTTAAAACTTACTAACAATAATGTACAAACACTTTATATTTGATTACTAGGTCAACCGGGACCGCCAGGAAAAAAAATTGGTCCCCCGCGAATCCTAAAGAACCAAAACGGTAAACCTTTTTTGCGGAGAAATCGAACTATTTGTAGCTTTTGATAAAATTTGCGCAAGTTTGACGTTCTGGAATAGTAGCAACCGCTGAGAAACATTTCTACATTTGTTTTTGGAAAAATTTCATTCTATGGAAGAAAATCGGACTATAACGCCCTTTATTTAACTCTGTTTTTAGAAATGCTTCATCGACCTCATACCATCGGGCGGACTCCCCAGCGACACCGAAGAGGCTATCGTCGCGACGTTCGTGCCGAGGCCGAAAATTCGAAAGGTTTCAGAATTTTGTTATATTTGGCTACTTCAATCTTTTTAGAGCTCCAACTGCAACGCTGTACCGGTGGAGATGCGCAAGCGGATAGCGCTGAAGCTGTTCGACTACTTGCTGACAGGACGCGCCGCCACCGCAACGACGGGGTAATTTTGCATGATCCAATAAACATTTCGATTTAGACAGTGGTACCAGGGATCACAAGTGGCCCTCGCCGAGCTCTTCAAACTGCTGACTCCCGAAGAGGTCGACTGTCTGCGGCAACAACACGGCGGCCTCCAAACTTGCATCAAGAAACACCCCGACGTTTTCCACGTTCGTTGTTGTTTTCTAAAACGTTTAACTCAATTTTAGGCCGTCCAGGGCACCGTCAAGATACGCGACTACCGTGACGCCCGTTGGCGGGCCAACCGGAAGAAGTTCAACAATGATGTAAGTCGTCATTGTTTCGGCATTGCGAAATCTTTGTTTTTCAGCGAAAGAAAGCGCCGTGCTGGATGGCGGCTCATCATCCGGATGGATGTCCATTGGAGGAAAAGGATTGTCTCTTCAACCACGACGTGCCATTCGAACCACTTTTTTGAGACGGGCTCTTCAGCCCCCCTTTCAGACGTTATACTCATTTGTGAGTAATCTATCATTTATCCATTGATTTGAATAAAGTCGTCGAGTTTTCGAGTTGTGAAGTGAGAAAAACCGGTCTTCCGGTCGAAGCTACGATGGTATATAGCAGCGTCGCAAGAAGTGGCTCGCGTTTTAGAGGCAGAAATTGTTTTTTCGCAAATTGTTTGGCAAACGGCTTTTTTGTGTGCTGCAAGGCGCGTCTGTGGGCATATTACCAACACTGTACGTATTCGGAATGACCGGTAAATAACGCACTGGCGCTGTTTCTGTTTCGGCAAGCTCACAGGGAGTGCAGTATGCTTATCTGAAAAATAGCCCGCGGTTATGGCAGATTTCAAATTGCTGCATCTGCGCTACAATTGGAGGTCAATGAATGAGAACTGCAAGTATCAAAAACACTTCACTTACAATATTTCCTCCCCTGTTGCTATTAAGATGACTTTTTTTTGAATCTATCGCCCCGCTAGTTGTTTTATAGAGTTTTCTTCTCGAGAAATCAGTCAATTTATCGCTTAAAGTGACTTGAAGCGTCCCGATTCGACCCGCGTCCTAAAAATAAGAAGAAAAATTGAAACGTCAAAAAAAAAGAATTTAGATGCATTATTCAGGAAAACCGATCAGAGATAATTTATTTACATTTCCGCTCTTTCCGCTCAATGATAATTTCGGATTCTCGTTTTACGGATCACAGTTTTGGACGCTGTGTTTTTATAGTTTTTGAATTAATAATAACCAGGGTTGAAAAGCCGCTTCGCGACTTTTCAACCCTGGCCCCGTCTGATCCCATGATATTCGGCCCTTTGGATAATTCACGCGTTTTTCGATGACAAAAAATGAGAAACGCTTTCTTCTCTTATAGAGTCTAACGCAGCTTCCGGCTTATGCCATGAATGGTACAATTCGGATAAGCGGGGGATTTTAGGCGGGCGGTAAACCAACTTTTCTTTTTTCGGCCCTGGTGGGGATAGGAATCAAATATAAATCTGTTTAGCTAAAAAGAGATTCTTTAAAAAAAGGGTTTTTGGGTTCGAAAAAGTGAGATTTTGATGCAGCAAAAAGCGTCGAATTCCCTTACTTCCCAAACCTGAGAAAATGCGAAGGATCAACCAAAAATTGCTGGCACCTAGGAAAGCCTCCCTAAATTTTTGCAATTCAATTTTTTTTATTTTCGGCATATTGAAATGCGCCTGCTCCATTTCCAATAAAAATACAAGCTAATATAATTTTCATAAGTATGCCAATTGCAAGCATTGCGGACTCTAGCTTCAACCACTTCGAACGTTGGTTGGGCTGGCAAACCACGTGGCTACTCCGTGATACGGCGTGGTGACAAAGGACATCTAGAAATGGAACAATGCTCAAATTTAGAAGTGAATGGTGTTTGAAACTGTGCTTTAATAACCCAGCAATTTTTGGTTGATCCTTCGCATTTTCTCAGGTTTGGAAGTAAGGGAATTCGACGCTTTTTGCTGCATCGAGAATCTCACTCTTTTTTCGAACCCAAAAACCTTTTTTTAAAGAATCTCTTTTTAGCTAAACAGAATTTTGCTCTTTTTGACCGAACTATGTTCTTACAATATTCCAGTTAATTATTCGTATAGTTATTCCATTAATAAGAGTTATTTTTGTATTTGGCGGCGGGAACCGGGATTATTTTTATTATTCCCGCGTAGGGCAGATGTCGCTATCATTATCTGCCTGACCTCAAACGAGTCCCGACTCTGAGGCGCACTAATGCCCGACAAAGCCGCTCTCCACGTCACCTAATATTTTTGCAAAAGAACTGGAGCTACCTATAATAGAACAAGCAACACAAATACGCTTGCTACTTAATTATTATCGGCTCAATACGACATTTCGGAAAGCTTAAAATTTGCGCTAACCCATCTAGTCTGCATACATATCTTTCTACTTGGGGATTGGGTATTTACTCGGGGGCTTTTACCCAGGAAATGGCGATTTCCATTGTAAGAATAAATTGGGGCCTCGCTAATAACCGCCATAATGGTCAGACCCAGATTTTTACTCATTGCATCATTTCCCTTTCAGCGCTTTTAACCACGTATTATTATTTTTTTCCTGTGGCGCTGACCCTACATAGCCAAAGCCAAAAATATCGGCTCGCGGATGGGACCTCCTTGGTGATTATCGTAAAGCCATCCTCGGTGCTAACATCGTCCTATCCAAACCAAATAAGTTTGATAACAATAATGTCACAAGTGGGGTTTATTAATATTGGCGGGGGAAGGGGAGACGAGATAGGGGGTCTATTAGTGGGGAGGGCAATGAGAGGCCCAGACAGAAAGGGCACGCGCCCCGTATTGCAAGCTCAGATTTTCACGTAATCCGGCCGTATCTCAACGTAGAACGTTTATTTTACAATAATCTCTTCAGTTAATATTAAAACAATGTACAGTCCATCCCTATGAGAAATTTCAGCGCCAACCGACCTCGACAAGATACCTTTTGACCCCAATTTAGATTTTGAACTTCAAAGTTAAATTAAAATTTTTTGAAGGCCTATTTTGAAAAAAACGCTTCTTCCTATCCGAGATTAGCATTAAGCCAATACCTGGGCAAATTTTCAGCCAAAACCGTCCATGGGAAGGCACTTTTCGACGACTACAAAGGTTTTGCGGATAAGCTCCTGACAAACGCAGACCACCCCCCCCCCCTCTGAGTACAAAAATAAAACCGCTATTAAAATTCGAAAATTCACTTTTTTGAAAATTTAAAAAGCTTATGTGATGCAGAAAATGCGGCCGGTTCTGGTGGTATATTTAGTTTTACGATCCGATGCATGGTTACCGCTCAAACCGGGTAAAGGTCCAAAAAAGAGCCGCGTGGGGGGGTACCTCAACCCAAAACGGGTTAGCGGGTTAGGTGTTTTCACATCGTCTTTAGCAACATTCAAGCCTATTTAACTAGGAAAAACTTTTTAAAAAGTTAGAAAAACACTTGAAAAAGTCGAAAATTTGGTCATTTTTGGGCCGAAAAAATTGATTTTTCGACCTAAAATTAAATTTTTCAATTAATTTTTACACAGTTTTTTTACAGTTTTTAGAAACACTTCCACTATTAATATAAAATATAGTCTTGGGCAAGGAAAAAGTTCGGTTTACCCCCCGCCTAAAATTCCCCCCCCGCTTATCCGAATTGTACCCCATGGATTCCTAACAAAGAGGGTTCTCGATTTTTCAATAAAAAACTTAGTTTTAACATGGAAAACACCGCATTTTTGAAAATTTTATAAGCGCGCAGTCATCCCACGGTCATTACGCACCAAATGAGGTATAAAACATACCACTAATGCCCCCTTATTGAGATACTACTGAAATGCGCTGACGGAAGACAAAACACACACACACACACACACACACACACACACACACACACACACACACACACACACACACACACACACACACACACACACACACACACACACACACACACACACACACACACACACACACACACACACACACACACACACACACACACACACACACACTATTTTTATATATAGTAGGATTTTAGTTTTATAAATACCAGGTAATGGTTGAGATTATTTAGAGGATGAACTGCCTACCAGACTCGTTAATTGGATTGGTACTCGATCATCTGAATCCAGATGAATTGATCGCCCTCCATCGGACCACCAAATCATTACGGTATTTATTGGTGTACAGGGTGTCCCAAAAGAAAGCACCCCTCCGGCATTTTGCCGGATTGCATCCGATCGGTACCAAAATTGGAGCAGAGGTGTAACAGACCCTAAATAACCACAATCCTGACTTATAGCCCGATCGCCGTAATTTTCGAGATACAACAAAAATAAACTTTATAATGCGTTTTTCATAGGGTTCTCGTCGGAATCGACCCTTCGAATATTAAGTGAAAATGAACCGGCAAGCCTTCTTTACTCCTACAATTTTTTTCTTAATAAAAATTAATGAAATAACTGTTGTTTTCAACAATTTTGTAACAAAGTCACCCCCAAATTAGGGATTCGCAGCCGGAAGTCGATGCAAATCGATGAAAAGTCCAAAAAGATAGCCGAAAAAACTGTTAAAATCGCATAGAAAACGGTATTTTGGCGATAACTCGAAAATCACTTTAGCGATCAGGCTCAGGATTATGGTTATTTATGGTCCGATACACCATTGTGCAAAATATGGGACCGATCGGATGTGATACGGCGAAATGCCGGAGGGGTGTTTTTTTTTCGGACACCCTGTATTTATCGCTGAGGCTGTCTATCTAATAACTGTTAATTCCTTCTTTGCATCTCTTTTAGACGATGCATTAATGTGAGGGGTCTGCTGCCCGGTCGAATTAATATCCTCAGCATCAGCGGGCAGTTTGGCAAATTGGATCAGGTATTTCCTTGTTTTAATGTGCTAAGCGAGTACCTGGTTCTCTGCTGGCTAGCTGAGAATACTTTGGTAAATATTACCTTGATAGTCGTTTAAAAAAAGGAAATTGCCTCCTTTTCAGATGTCATTTCCGAAAGTGCATATGGCGGTGATGAGTCGTGACGGCGAGGGTTTCTGTGCTGCTTACCCCAAGAAAAAGCTCTATCATTTATATAAAAAAAGGTAGGGTAAGGCAGTTGATACGTGCACACTCCCGTCAGTGGATCCAGGCGAACCCAGGATCCTACCGTATCTGATTTGGTCTATTTTTATACGTTTTTGCGTCAAAACTCAGCGTTTTATCAAGTTTTAGATTTTTTCAAACGTGTTTGTATACGAATTTATATTTGATCCTACTATATATAAAAAATAGTGTCTGTGTGTGTGTGCCACTTTGCATGTAACTTCCGTCAGGTTGTTCCAGTCGTATCTCAAGAAGAATAGTAGTTAGGGGCATGTTTGATACCTCATTAGGAGCGTAATGGTCTGGAGATGACTGCACGCATATCAGATATATCAAAATCCCTTATTTTCGACATTCAATTTTAGTTTTTGTTGAAAAATCCGAGGCCCTCTTTGTTAGGAAACAATTAGCATACACCGGAAGTGGCGGTCGCCTATATAACCGAGCAGAACGCGCATTTTTCATTTTTTTTCAGCCTCGGTGGGGCACAATTATGCAAAATGAAGAAGATCATAAGGTGAGACGGGGCCAGGGTTGCAAAGTCGCGAAGAGGCTTTTCAACCCTGGTTGTTTAATAAAAACCTTGTAAAATGCTATAGGATTTCTAAATTTAATTACTTCAGCCCTAAACTGCCTTCTGAAAAAAAGATAATTCCTGCTACCCCGTTAAAAAAATTGCTCTCCCGCTAACACGAAAGCACCCTAAATCCCCTTCCACCTTTTTCGGCATTCGAATTTGAAATGGCAAAATGCCAGTGCAACCTTTTTCATGAGGACACCATATCTGCAAAACCCGAATTCCAAAGCCCATGAAGCGGTTTTGGACGCTGGTGTCGCACTAAAAACGGCGCCGGTACAAGTAGGATAAGCGGGGGGGAAAATTTTAGGCGGGGGGGAAACCGAACTTTTTTCCGCTCAAGCATTTTTTTATATAAATAATGGAAGTGTTTCTAAATTGTTTATAGCTATTCCTAAACATAAAAACTTTACAAAACTTAATTAAAAAATTTAATTTTAGGTCTAAAAATCACTTTTTTCGGCCCGCGTTTTCTAACTTTTTAAAAAATTTTTCGGATTCAAATAGACTTAAATTTTGCTAAAAACAATGTGAAAACACTTTATATTTGATTACTATCCACACCAGGGCCGACCAGGAAAAAGTTGGTTTCCCCCGCCTAAAATTTCCCCCGCTTATCCTACTTGTACCACGGCGCCGACTGCGGCCTACTGTAAAGTGTTTTTACTGGTGATGGTATTATTCCACTCTCAAATCTAATTTGCGTCCGCCTAATCAAATCTGCCGCTTTGATTTGAATAAGGTTTCAGCACTTCAAATCAAATCGATTTGATTTGGACTTTCGAGGTTTGAGTTCAAATCTGAAGATTTGAACGAGGATTTGAAAGGAGTCGAAAAAAATCAATAGCTCATTACGCGGATGCAAATTGTATGATGGCATGGATAATCAAGGTCATTTCCGGTTCGCGCCAGCTCGGCCAACGCGATCTTTTTTATGTTTTGCATGCCGGCATCTCAATAAGATTTAATTAAGGACCGGAAGCTTAATCAAATCCTCGAGATTTGATTTGAACTCGTCCCCGCGATTTCAGAGCCCAGCCTTATCTATTGCGGGAATCATTCCGGGAACCTATTCCGGGAATAATTCCGGGAATCATTCCCGGAATGCATTCCCGGAATAGTTTTCATCTATTCCGGGAATCTCAGCACATTCCCGGAGTTCAAACACTTGAAAATTCCTCGAATTAAAAAAATGTAGTTGTTAAAAGCGAAAAATTCCAGTATTTGTATGAAGAGGTGGCCAATAGCATTCCTGCCGGTAAATAAAGGTTTCAATTTTTAACTGAAATTCTCCTAACTTCGCTGGGAACTACCGATTAATTTGAAACTTTGTATATTAGCTAATGAAGCCCCTTTTTAAGCTAATGTGAAAATTTCAGGAATTTTGGTGGTGTTTCACCTAGATTCCCGGAATGGTTACCCGACCTCTTGGTCGGGTAGGCCCACTAACAAATTATTCCGGAATTACATTCCGGGAATTTACCTAAAATTCCCGGAATAGATGAAAATCATTCCGGGAATTGATTCCCGAGCCCGGTTCCAACTATTCCGGAATCGCTCAATTCCGGACATTCCGGGACTATTCCGGGAAACATTCCGGGAATCCCCTTAATTTTTCCCGGAATGCTGCTCGAACTGTATTGCGGGAAGCTATTCCGGAATTCCTGGAATAGGGTCCGGAATAGATTCCCGGAATGTGTGGAGCAGCATTCGGGAAAAGTTCTGGGATTCCGGAATGTTTCCCGGAATAGTCCCGGAATGCTGCGGACTGTCCCGGAATGTCCCGCAGCAAATGGAAGCCAAATTTTGTCTAACTTATATAAAATCTTAGTAATAATTCTAGCAAAAAATCATGCAGAAATAAACGGTTTCCTTGGCATGATACAGCCAAGCATCGATTTCCACTGAAAAATAACTAAGCCAAAATTATGGCCCATAAACACCATCTAGGGCGACAAGGTTATTATGAGAATTTGCACATCGTCAACTAAGCCCTATTCCAACAAACAGTCAAAATTTCAGAATTTTTGAACAATGGAAACACCGATTCCCGGAATGGTCTCCCCAAGTTTTGGTCGGGGAGGGCAGGCCTTTGTTAAAAATTCCCGGAATGGTTGCGGGAATCATAAAATTCCAATAGTTGGACACATTCCGGGAATTTTTACGGATTCCCGGAATGGTAATCGGGAGATTCCGGGAATGCCCTGAGGCAATCCGGGAACTTTCCCGGAATAGTTGGAACCGGGCTCCGGAATGGGTTACCGGAATAGCATTCCGGGAATCTATTCCGGAATTCCCGGAATAGATGAAAACGCAAATATTCAGATTTGAGCTCTCAGATTTGACTAAAGATTTGATTTGAATAACCCCATCACTAGTTTTTACTCAAGTTGGAGTTTCGATTCGGGACCAAGTGCATCTTGTGCAGAATTTTTTTGCTGTTCCGCCTCCGTTTTCCAAATTTGCTGCGGATTTTTATTTTCAAAGTTATACGGCAATTATGATAGTAGATAGACGTCGAAACAAGCTTTTTTGATAAATTTTTGATGTGTTTTGCAAAAAGCAAAAGAGTGAGGCAGGGCGGGAGTTCGAACCGCCACCCTGCGCTTCGCAAGCGAGAACTTCGCCAATGCACCATGGTGCCAACTCCTCAGCGTGCTGTGAGAGCGTACTTGAGGGCAGTGCGGAATCAGAGCAGCAAGCAGGGAATAGTGGGCCAGAATCTCAATTTTTGCCTTTTTAAAGCTTAACCAGGGTTGAAAAACGTTGTTTTCAACCCTGGCCTCGTCTTCTCCAATGATATTCTTGGCTTTGCATAATTTTCACGGATTCGGATGACGTAAAACGAAAAATACTCTGGCCGTCCCTTTCTATAGGTATGGACTTCCGTGCATGCTAATTTGATCCTAACAAATTGGGGTGTCCGATTTTCCATGAAAAACTTCATTTTAATGTCGAAAACATCAAATTTTGTAAAATCTGATACGTGTGCAGTCATCTCCAGGCCATTACGCACCTATGCGTTCGAACATACCCTAAGTGCTTCCCCTCTTGAGATACTACTGGAAAGGTACGGTGCATGCAATGCACACACACCCCACACACACACACACACACACACACACACACACACACACACACACACACACACACACACACACACACACACACACACACACACACACACACACACACACACACACACACACACACACACACACACACACACACACACAACACACACACACACACACACACACACACACACACACACACACACACACACACACACACACAACACAAATATTTTATAAACACACACACACACACACAACACACAAAAAACACACACACACACACACACAAAAAAACACACACACCAAACTACACACAACACACACACACACACACAACACACACACACACACACACACACACACACACACACAACAAAAAAAAAAAAAAATATTTTATATAGGATTTGCACCAAAAATGACTTTTTAAATAAAAGTCCGCAGCAAATTTGGAAAACGGTATCGGAATCAGCGAAAAATTCTGCACAAGATGTACTTGGTCCCGAATCGAAACTCCAACTTGAGTAAAAACACTTTACAGTTAGCCATTTCCGTCCGGCATTTCATCTGTATAGACTTCTCGAGCTAGTACACTTTATCACAGCACTTTTTTCAGTGAGACGCATGGTGTGAGGATGGAACCGTTTGATAACCAGTCCTCTGCAACCTGGGAAACCTATTATAGCAAACGGTATGACTTTTGAATACCTATAGCACAAAGCTTTTTACTGACCTACTTTAAAAATGGATTCAGAGAATACCCGCTGGAGAGCGATCGATATTTTGAGCAGTTGGCTCGAATGCTTACTCGTATCGGCACTATTCGAGTGCTCGAACTCAATATTGGATGCTACTCGGGATCGGTAAGCTGCTTTTCCATCGTCTTTTCTCTCTTTTTCTTCTCCCTCTCTCGCTCTCGCTCTCTCTCTTCCCCTCTCTCTCTCTCTTTCTCTGGAACTTCCAGGGCCAATTCAAATAACTCAGATTGTTAAAACCCTCAGCAACTCACAGAAAGGCTCTAAAAAGAAAAAGCAAAATCAATCGAATCGCTTCACAACCGGGTTGAATTGAATTTTGTTTTAAAACGGATCGGGTTGTTTTCCCATTAACTGACTTTTTTCAGCCGATCTATTGGACACCATACTACATGGATACTACGTGGGAATCAAGGGTACGTCTACACCGCATGCCAGAAGACGAGATTTCGGGGGAGGTGCCTTGCCCCGAAACGTTCATCCTCCTTTAATCTATCTCATTTGCAGATTGGGGCTGAGCATATAACAATGGGGAAAATCCAAAAAACCACAAGGGGAGTAGAGGTCAGTTTTTTTAACGTGGTTTTTGAGGGTATTTTGACGTTTCTGCGATAACTTTTTTGTACAACAAAAAAGAGTGAAGACTACCTAAAATCTTTTATTAGATTTCTAAATCGAATGGTGTATGATCAAAAAAAATCTTGTATAGCTAGAAGTGAAAAATTAGCATGCTAAGTTAGTTTTCGGCTTTAGGGTTTTGGGTTTCGGGTTTTAGGCAAAATGTAATCATAACCCCGTTTTGATTACCCCCTTAAATCATAAAAATTTGCCTTCCTCGGCACCGGCGAGAAGGGATGCTTTTTTCATGGGATTGTAGTAGGACAGTAGAGTGCCTTCTTCATCCGCTACTGTCCATTTGACACTCCAAGTTTTAGATGGCGGAAGTGCTGAGTTCGATCCGAGTTGTCGGTTTGTACCGCATGGTGATGCTCTGGCCGGAGGATTGCCCAGAAACCTTGCCATTTATCCGTTTCCGACCCGACGTCTTCAAGTTGATCCGTCGTTAAAATCCCATTGTTTCCATCTTTATTTCAGTTTGGAAGCACAAGCCGACGGCACCGTGAGGAGCTGTACGAGCCGTGGAATAATCGGGCCCTCATCTGGAAGGTCTCCACATTGCCGAAGGCGCTACAAATTATCGGGGTACGGCAGAGCTGGCTTTCCGTCCGCATCTTATTTTGTCTCTATTACTTCTCTCTCTCTCTCTCTCTCTCTCTCTCTCTCTCTGAATAGGTTTTTCAGGAGATGCTCGAAGATGGGGAGAGGTTGTTAGATGGAAGGATGCGGACCGTGGTTATTCTCCATTGTTTTAGCCTGCGGTTCTCCGAAGATATGGTATGAATTAGAGAGAGAGAGAGAGAGAGAGAGAGAGAGAGAGAGAGACTGAGAGAGCGAGAGATAGAACAAAAATGTTTAGATTGCGTGGCCTGGCCCTAAACCCAGTCGCATGGAAAGAGATTCAGTCGCCGCCCTCCACATCAACGACTTCTTCGAGAAATATATCGCCAGCGTGGGTTAAGAAAAACAAAAAAGGGAAAAAAATAATCTTTGTAGTTTTCTTGCAGTTGTACCCCTCCCCTAGTTGTAAGGATTTTTGAGGACAGTGTGGAGATTTCAATACGGTAGATGAGATGAGGTTCGAAAACGGTTGTAGCTTTTCAACTAGAGGGATCCCGCCACTTCTGAAAACGTATTCAGAGTCTGAAAAGCAAAAACGTCGAAATTCTACGGTTACAGTAAAAGCCGGTATAAAAATAGGAATTGCTGAAACACTGAACAACAAGATTATTGAACCATTTGTTATTACGGTACTAGACTTGGTTGTAGAAATATAAAATTGCTTTATTACAGGAATTTGAATCGGAGATCGACACGAAGTTCTTCCGCTTCCAGCATCATCAAAGCAAAGGTCAGTCATTGCAATGCAAGTTTCCGTGATTGCAATTTGCGAGATTCCGCCCGTTTGGGGTTCATGTCAATTATATTTTAGTCTTTTTGAGCTTTTTCGGTCGATTTTTGGCGCAGCAAATGCTTTATAGCCCGGTCCTCCCGAAAGTGCGGGTCAAGAGCGTAGCATCAATCGATGAAGAATTTTATTGCGCATCTTTCTATGCTAGGCTCACTGTCCGCCCGCACGGCAGGCTCCCGCAATTCCGGAAAAACTATTTTATAAACGCAATATACAGGGTGTCCCAACCCCCCGCAGCATTTGGCCGTCTTCCATCCAATCGGGACAAAATTTTTACCAATGATGGGAACCCATAAAAACTATGTGCAGCCGAATTTTCTAAGCAAAATATTGTAAAACAAAGAAGAATAGATAAAAATTAGGGTTTATTTTGCCGATTTCACTGGGATTTTGACGGATTTGGGCCTCGAGATGTTTAGCAAAATTGAAGAGGGCACTCTTTTCTACCTGTCGAAATTTTTTGAGTTACAAAAATTACGTTTAAATTGGGCCTTTTGATCACTTTTTATTATCGAAATTGCCAGAAACTGACCGAGTAATGACCATTTTTTGGAAAATTACCCAAAATCCGCATGCATTGCGAAAACGTAGTTTTTTTTAGAAAACGAGTACCAGCGTTTTCCAAATATCAGTTTTATAGCGAAACTTTTTGGTTTTACAATATTTTGCTTAAAAAATTTGGCTGCACATAGTTTTTCTGAGTCCCCATCACTGGTAAAAATTTGGCCCGATCCGATAGAAGACGGCCAAATGCCGAGGGGTTTTGGGACACCCGGTACCTATGTTCCGGTGATTTTCGTGTCTCACAATGTATTAAAAAAATGATCAGCACCCCAAATTAGGCCCAGTCACAAATTCGCAGCCTATTTCGACAAGTAACATTGGAGATAATTTTTTTTGACCGTCGGCAACTTTAACGCCCAGTTTAACCACGAAAGTTAAATTTTTAAACTGTCAAAATAGCGCCAGTCTACTAATTCGATTATGCTCTTTCCGATGGCGTCAAAAAACAGGGTAAAAACGGTGCCAAGCCTTAATAGGGATCCTCGCGAAGGTCCTGTTAACGCCTGTAAAACCCTCGTTTTTGAGCCTGTAGAAAAAGATTAGTAAGATTCCTTGGGATCCGTTCAACGGTCATCTTTTTCAGACGTGTTGTTGATGGTTCGCGAACATGGATGGTATCAGCCAGCAACTGACTATTCTCCCGGGCGTTGGGTGATGCTTCATGTGACAATGTCGCTTCTCTGTCTCCCCACCCTCCCGACCCTCGACTCTCCTGATAGCATTCGATGAATTGTTGGAAATTCGCTGTTTTGAGTATCAGATACGATGTTTTTTCCGTGCGAAAAATAAAGAAAATCCGTTGATAATAAATTTCTAATAGATATATAAAGGCAGTCTTGGCGCAAAGAAACAAAGGCATTTCAGCTTTATCCATGTTTCCAGGACTCTGGCCTCACCTACTAAAACGACTAAAAATCCTTGTCCACCCCCTCCGCGTTAAAGCGCACGTTCAGGAGGGGCCGTGTACTCGTCCCAACCTGTACACCCTATGGACGTAGGGTAGGGTTTGCGGCGTGGGGCGCCCTTCACCCCCTCGCCAGGTTGTAGCTGTGGCTGACTGGCATCCATCCGCGCCTCCCGAGCGGGGGGCCCGGGTTCGACCCCCGGCCGCGGCTTCTCTTTGCTTTTTTCAAAAAAACGTCCCTGAACGTCCCCTTTAATCCTCGGAAAATAACGAGCTATGGCCATACGCGACGATACGCCGCGCTCTTTAACCCCTATTTTGACGTGAAAAGGCGTGAATTCCCAAATCGTGACTCCATTTCTCGAATGGTCATCCAATTTCAAATCCCGCTGGCTGTTTTAAGCATCAAAATTGGCCGACGGATTAGCGAGATCGGCTCTGGTTTGTTAGCGGGGGACAGGGGTTTATCGGAGGGACGTTTTTGTCGATAACTTTGTAACTTAGTTGATTTGTTTAGCTGCAATTCAAACAATTAGTATGTTTTTTGATGTTACACCGTTCTTAGATATAAAAAGTTCCTAAAACCCAATAAAAAGTGGCGAAAATCTCTCAGTTTTTGGTCCAAAATTAATGGAAAATGACCAAAAGGCTCAGCATATCCGAAGTTTCAAAAAAATGCCTGAAATAAGTTTTTTTTTGTAGCTTTTTAGCCGTATATATGCGGTGCCGATGATCCGAAGAGATCTTTCTGAGGCAAGGCTTGCCAAATTACTGAAAGGTCTACCAGGCAAATGATCGGGGATTTACAAAATTTTTGAAGATACTTTTTATGACTTTCCAGCAATCAAAACTACTATAAACGCTCTGAAAATTCATAATATATCATCAACAGGTAGGCATGGACAAAAAAGGTGGCTCCTCGCCCCCCACCGCTAACAGCCCAGAACCGATGCACTATCTCACATATCGACGCGGCTCCGGATATGGCCAATATTGGGGCCCGCAAAAAGTATGTTTCTTCGTGAAAAGGGAGAGGAAAGAAAGAAGAGCAGGGGATGGGGGCACAATTGGATGGAGGAAAGGGGGGAATAGCGGACTGGTAAAAGAGATTACCTGCACACTGGGTCCACGAAGGGATACACCACAACTGCAGAAGGAGACTTGTTGGCCCTTGTACTGCCTTTTATTCGAGTTTCCAATTGTTTTCTACCGAGCCAAAATTTCGGATGATTTTGACGAGTCGACTAGCAGGGATTCTTTGAGGAATTTATATTTTTCAACTCGCGTTTACTCTAATTTTTGAATTCTGGGGCTTTATGGGTGTATTTTAAGAATTACGGGTCTTTCTATCGTTTTCGAAAGAGGGCAGGCTAGCAGAGATTGGAGGAGGAAATGGACGGACCCCGAGAGGAGGGCAGGCTAGCAGAGATTGAGGAGGAAATGGACGGACCCGAGAGGAGGGCAGGCTAGCAGAGATTGTTTGAGGAAATGGACGGACCCGAGAGGAGGGCAGGCTAGCAGAGATTGGAGGAGGAAATGGACGGACCCCGAGAGGAGGGCAGGCTAGCAGAGATTGTTTGAGGAAATGGACGGACCCCGAGAGGAGGGCAGGCTGGCAGAGATTGTTTGAGGAAATGGACGGACCCCGAGAGGAGGGCAGGCTAGCAGAGATTGGAGGAGGAAACGGGCGTATCCTGTTTATCTTTCTCTTACTTTACTTTTGTAGTTTCGTCCGCCCGTTTTCCTCCGCCCAAAAAACACGGGGTGCACAACTCTATTTGAGGAGCCGTAATCGGATACCCCCCTTTCGCCGCCCTGAATTTTCCATCGTACGCGGCGCATCAAAAATTACTGCCAAGCACTTTACCTTAAAATAAATTTAGTTTGTTTTACAGTTAAGGAGCTGCTTTTGAGCTAGTGCTTTCAGTTGCGTTAAGTATATTTCTCTCTCTCTCTCTCTCTCTCTCTCTCTCTCTCTAGCCCCTCTCTCCCGCTCTCTCTTTAACGCTCGCTTTCTCTCCCCCCTCTCACTCTCTCTCTCTCTCGCTCTCTCTCTCTCTACGCGTTGCGTGTCGCGGATGTGGCAATATGAATTGAGTCCTATAGGCACTATTTAGTATTGTTTTCTTCTAAGCGGAACATGCAAGACGAAGTGGGGGATTGTTTACATTCAAGCTTTATGACAAGGCTTCTGATTAGGAGGGAGGGGATGGATTAATGATGTTTAGATGGCGAGAGAGAGAGAGAGAGAGAGAGAGAGAGAGAGAACCGAAGCCCCCCGACACTCCTCAAAACAAACAAATGCTGAGGGGGACGGTTTCTCGGGAGGGAAAAGTGATGGCAGAGTGCCAGCCTAACAGCTTGGAACCGTCTTCCGACATTTCGACCCATCCAGGATATCGCTACAATTGCGGTACTTTCGCATTATCGGGGGGGGGTATTCTTTTCTTATAATACCGAAACGCCGAGTAAGGTAATAGCAAGTTGCTTAGTCCTATTTTAAGCAAGTTTTACGATAGTTAAAATTAACCAACAATCAAAAACATGTTGAAAGAGTGTTTCTTTGAAATTTTGGTCGCAAATTCGATATTTTTTGGTGTTTTTTATCCAAAGTTGTAAAATTTTTGTGTTTAGCATTGTAAAAAAGGGTTTAGAAACACTTCCCGTATTTACGTTAGAAAAATTAGATCATTAGAAAAAAGTTGGTTACCCTGGGCAGAAGCGATGCTTTTCTATTTTTTTACTTTTTCTTTTTCGATGTTGCAGGGGAGAGGCGAGAGAGAGACATAGACAGAGGGAGAGAGAGAGAGTAAGAGAGGGGGAGCGAGAGAGAGGGAGCGAGAGCGGGACAGAGAGAGAGAGCGAGCGAGAGTGAGACAGAGAGAGAGATAGAGAGAGAGAGAGACATAGAGACAGAGAGAGAGAGAGAGAGAGAGAGAGAGAGAGAGAGCGAGAAGCCAAGAAAAATCCCTCCCCCAGAAACCGTATGTTTACACCGTTTTCACACTTCTTGAGCGCGGCCTGTCGGTGTGGCCTGAAACACCACATTTGACAATCAAAATCGAGCGTTTCCACTATATAGAAAAAATGCAATATTTTTAGCTTTAAATTGAATTTAAAACGTTAAAAAATTAACTTAAAATAAATTCAAATTAAATTAATTTTTTTATAACTTTTTAATGGACCATTTGGCAAGAAGTGAAATCCTACGATGGCTTTACTTATTTAACGAGTTTCCCGGATTCCGTTTTAACTTTCTATAAATGCTTTCCGTTTTAACTTTCTACCAGGGTTGAAAAGCCGCTTCGCGACTTTTCAACCCTGGCCCCGTCCAACCCAATGAAAGTTTACACGTTGCATAATCCGGCACGCCCACGCAGAAAAACAGTGAAAATGCGCTCTCTCTGCTACTTTATATAGGCTCTCCCCATTTCCGGTATATGCTAATTGATTCCTAACAAAGAGGGCGTTGGATTTTTCAACAAAAACTAAAATTTAATGTCGAAAATAGACGATTTTCAAAAATCTGATTTGTGTGCAGTCATCTCCTGGACATTATGCACCTAATGACGTATCAAACATGACCTTAACTACTCTCCTTCTTGAGATACGACTGGAACAACCTGACGGAAGTTGCATGCAAAGTGGCACACACACACACAAACACTATTTTTTTATATCTAGTAGGATAAATGCCAATTTTGTTTGCTCCAAAAAACATTCGAGCTGGCCCTTTTTGGCACGACATCCCCCCAGAATGGCTGATTCGCATAGCATAGCGGCGACATTACTTGCTATAAATGCGCCTGGTCACGCCAAAATGCCGAGAAAGTGCGCTATCCGCTTGCCTTGCCATTTTTTCGATTTCCAGTTGGTACAATTCGGATAGGCGGGGGATTTTAGGCGGGGGAAACTAACTTTTTTTGTCGACCCTGGTGGGGATAGTAATCAAATATAAAGTGTTGTCACATTGTTTTTAGCAAAATTTAAGCCTATTTGAATCGGAATAACTTTTTAAAAAGTTGGAAAAACG
The DNA here is from genome assembly GCA_038088335.1 of Mesorhabditis sp. LJ9110. NCBI lineage: Eukaryota > Metazoa > Nematoda > Chromadorea > Rhabditida > Rhabditidae > Mesorhabditis > Mesorhabditis sp. LJ9110. The sequence goes on along the minus strand of JBBGBA010000178.1, from coordinate 201,533 downwards.
CTTGGACAAGTCAAAAATTTGGACATTTTTGGGCCGAAAAAATTGCTTTTTCGACCTAAAATTAAATTTTTTAATTAAGTTTTGTAAAGTTTTTATGTTTAGGAATAGCTATAAAAAATTTAGAAACACTTCCACTATTTATATAAAAAATATAGGCTTGGGCCGAAAAAAGTTCGGTTTCCCCCCGCCTAAAATCCCCCCCCCCGCCTATCCGAATGGTACCTTCCAGTTTCATAAATATTACAGAAATATTTAAAGCCAAGTAGCCAAGTAATTATTACAGAAAAAACGCTGGATTCGATTCCCGAACCCGCGGAGTTCGGTGCTATCGGAATTTAACTTCTTGCCGCAACGTTTCGGTATTTCGCTGTATCAATTTCAGTACAATTCCATAAATGCCTAACGTACTAGCAAGTCCCCCCCCCGATAATGCGAAAGAGGCGGGACTTTGACTTGTTGACCCCTTTAAAACCACCTTTTCAAGGAGGATTCCCAGTGGACTCTAGGCGGGCGGTGGTATAACCGGAAACTGCCGATGGGGGACAATCTGTAGCGGTGCAGGGGGGGGGGGGGTATTTCTTGGAGGAGGTTTCTGAAGTGGCCATTTGCCCCCCGCCCTTTTGGGTTGTGAAATGGAAAGAGTAGCACAACGGACTGTCCCCCTCGCCCACTACAGATGGTAATTTACCCAAGGCCACCCCCCCGGCGCGATCGAAATATACTGCTCCACCACGCTGCGGCATACCGTTACGCGGATATCATTGAGTTTTCCGGTCTTTTCATTTTTTTGCTTGCGGTAATTGTCATATTTTTTAAGGCAGCTAGTAGGCGGTAACTAGTTAGCCACCGTGATTTTCATTTTGCTACTGAAATTGTCATTTTTTTAGATTTTTACCAGGGTTGAAAAGCCGCTTCGCGACTTTTCAACCCTGGCCCCGTCTAACCCTATGATGTTCTTCGTTTTGCATAATCGTGCCCCAATTCCGATGACAAAAAATGAAAAACGCTTCCTTGGAGCCTTCATATAGGCTACAGCGACTTCCGGCGTATGCTAATTTTATCCTAACAATGTGGGTGTCGGAATTTTTAAGAAAAACTTAATTTTAATGTCGAAAACACCATATTTTACAAAATCTGATACGTGTGCAGTCATCTCCAGTCCATTACGCATCTAATGACGTATCAAACACCTCCTTACACCCTCCCCTCTTGAGATATCCTCCGGACACCCTGACGGAAGTTGCATGCAAATGCCCACACACACACAGACACTACTTTTTTATATATAGTAGGATTCCTGGAGCGCTAGCTACTGTAGTTGTGTTTTTGATATTTTTTGGCCTATGGGCTGGGTACTGTAACCATCATTAATTTTACTTTTTAGGCACACCTACAGTAACGAGTTATCTAACGTAATTATCATAATGTAATTTTGTTACTGAAGTTGTCGTTTTTTACATTTTTATGCCTGGAGCGCCAAGTACTGTGGTCAGGGCCGTAGCGATCCCCGATTTTTGGGGGGGGGGGGGGCAACTTGCCCCAGTTGCCCCCCCCCCTTCCTACGGGCCTGACTGTGGTTGTCATTTTTAGGTTTTTTTTGGCCGGCGGGGGTTGACTACTGTAATTGTCATTTTTTAGTTTTTTGTTCCTGGAGCGCTAGCTACTGTAACTGTCATTTTTTATTTTTTCGACCTGCTGGATGATCGCTCCCGTATTTTTCGGCGTATTTCAGCGTATTATCGCTAACGTATTTTTCAGCTTTTTTACTTTACCACGCCCGCGACACGCAACGCGTGCGTCCCGCCGTGAAATGTGTCCCGCATTTACAACTTGCCCGCCCCTTTAATTTTCCATTTTTCTATGAAATTATATTTCGATTAAAACACACATTTTTTCAGGCAACCCCCGCAAAAATGCGTGCGTCATTTTCGGGGCTTCTCCTCGTCGCGGTGCTCCTTCATCTATTCGCCCGGGGCGAAGGTGCTATTTTCGGATCGAAATATTCGGCAAACTGTACGCGACAATACCCCCGGTTTCCACCGCATGCCCGATGCACTAATGACGCGCATGGAGTGTTTTTTAGTGGCGCGCCCGCGCCACGCAACGCGCACGCAAGAGGCCAACCGCTCAGAGCCGTGCGTGGCGTGTCGCGGCGCGGACAGGAATTTTGCCGCGGTTGGACCTTAGGATTTTGACGCGCCGCGACACGCAGCGCGCGCCTAGCACTTTCCAGTGCGTAATGGGTTAAGCCTGCCCCCCAGAATCAGCCAAACGACGGGCGCGTCGCGTGTCTCGGCGCGGCCAGGTCCAGATCTCGATGTCCAGAACCTAAATTCATGACCGCGCCGCGACACGCGACGCGCCTGTCGTTTCCGCGCCGCACAGGGCGCGTAATCTATTACGTAATGGAGCCTGGCGCGCGCGTTGCGTGTCGCGACGCGGCAAAACCTTGAGCTATGCCTTGCCCGTCCCTTTAATTTCTTAACCAATTCTCTGAGCGCTGGCAGCGATTATTTGGGAAAATTTGGCCATCTAGCAGGGATTTTTGGGAAGTCTACTGATTCCAAAAAGGCGGTACTGGACTATTATCGGGGGGGGGGGCGATCCACCTTTAAGGTGACAGTAATAGCCGGAAAACGGTCAGGTCTAGCACGGGTAACTAGCCGAGATTCTTTGAGGGTTTTAAGACTTTTTAGCCGGGTGGCCAGCTAGCAGAAATCCTTGGGGATTCTGGAAACAATCATCTAGTGCACCCCCTAATCCAGAATTTTTGCTAAATCGCCCGTAAGCTTCTGATTTTAGCCGAACGCTGCCACTGCTCCAACAAGATCGTCATGCTGTTCGACGAGGGCGACTATCGTGTCATTAATACACCCGATTATCCAAGGTAAAAAAGACATTTTTATGCCATTAATTTATTCAATTTTAACTCGGATATATATGGCTGTATCTACTTTATAAAAAATCCAACCTTTTAGATACTATTGCCCGAAACTCGACTGTCTCTGGAGAATTGTGGCACCGACGAACGAGTCTCGAATCTATTTCTATGCCGATAATTTGGGTGTGTTTGTGGGAAGATTTCGCAAAGTATCTCTGCTAGTTGCCTGGGGGCACGCTAGCAGAGATTGGAGGAGGAAATGGACGGACCCCGAGAGGAGGGCAGGCTAGCAGAGATTGTTTGAGGAAATGGACGGACCCCGAGAGGAGGGCAGGCTAGCAGAGATTGGAGGAGGAAATGCGAGAGGAGGGCAGGCTAGCAGAGATTGGGGAGGAAATGGACGGACCCCGAGAGGAGGGCAGGCTAGCAGAGATTGGAGGAGGAAATGGGCGGACCCGAGAGGAGGGCAGGCTAGCAGAGATTGGAGGAGGAAATGGACGGACCCCGAGAGGAGGGCAGGCTAGCAGAGATTGGAGGAGGAAATGGACGGACCCCGAGAGGAGGGCAGGCTAGCAGAGATTGGAGGAGGAAATGGACGGACCCCGAGAGGAGGGCAGGCTAGCAGAGATTCTTTGAGGAATATATTTCGCAGATCTGCGCGAGGAGCAGGATTTCATCGAATTCTACGACGAAAAATTCGTGACGGACCCCGGAAATGAGACGGCGACCCACAGGTCCGGCATTTGCATAAGAAACAGGAAAAGTAGTATTTAATTATTTAATAGTAGACAAAAAAATTGATGAATGCTATTTTGATCAAAAAATTCTGTCGAATTTTATGCTAAACTAGTCGACCTTTCAGCTGCACTGGCGAGGGGGCGTGTCGTTTCGAGAGCGCCGGCCAGTACCTGAGCATACGGTAGGAATTCCGCAAAATTAAGATTGCCGTAATCCTATAAATATTTGCGTAATCTGCTTTTTTAGATTCACATCGGGCATCGGCGAGTCGGACAGTTTCGGCTTCCAGGGTACCGTGTCCGCGTACGATCGCGAGCGCAGCGGTCGGTTTTTGCCTGTTTCCGAATTTCGTGTTTCTTGGCAAACAAAAAATTATTTGGAAACAATTAGAAATCTCTTTTTTTAAGGCAAAAACAATATGTTTCCAAAAATTTGAGAAGCGAAAACTCGAGGAAATTTTGACGATTTTGCCAAAAATTCCACAACAAAAAAACGGTTTAATTAAAAAAATTAATTTTTTTACTTTTTCATTTTTAATTAATTTTTGAATTTAATTTAATTTACTGAATTAATTTAAAAATTTCAATGCTACGGTAAGTTTTATTACCGTAACTTGTATCCAATTTGATGGTGCAAAAAATTTTTTGAACCTTTGTCGAAAGTTCTGTACAAAGTACAGGACTTACGAGGTTTAATTGGTCTGTGGGGCGGGGGCCTTTTCCCGGGGTCCCGCAGCGCGCCCTACTACGGTAGGGAAATCGGGCGGCCTAGCTCTGTCCGCATTTATGGGCCACTTCTTCCCTTCCCAGGGAGTCGTTGCCGCCGGTCATTTCCATGGCCGGTCGGGATTGAATAGGATCTGTGTGGTGGTTAGTCTACCCACAGAGCCCTGTTATCGGGTGATTTCCCTCCCCCGTGGATTCCCTACTTGTATTACAACCAGAGCTCTTTCCGCCCTTTCCTCGTCTTACTTCCAGTGGTTCTATTGGTCCTTTGTGTACCCTTCTCGGTTGCTCTTTTCTCTTTATATACTAATAAACCATTCTTATCCACACGTCTCTATTAGTGGTAATCGCATTGGATCTTATTCATGGTCTGCAGGGTCAATCTTTTGGCATACATTAGTCTTACAGACCTCCACTGACCCGACTACCCGTGTATAGGGAAGTGTGATGGGTCGTAGGAGGAATAGGTGGCAAATCCTTCGCGTGGGCATTATTGGGATATTTATTCCTAATAGTGCGGATAGCTATTCCTTTTCGACAACCTTCAAAAAGCTAAGATTTTTTTAAAAGGACACGGTAATCGTCAAAAATCACCCCGTCAGTTTTCGAAAATTTTCTAAAATCGATTTTTTTGACTACTGTAATCGATTTGAATTTTTTAAAGTCGAATTCGGAGGAGCAGAATTTTTTGCTCTATTGAATGGCGTATAAAGCAAGTTTAAAAAACAGCAGAAAACCCCGAAAATATGCCATTTTTCAGCCCTGCTCGCGCTGGGACTACGGTACGGCCTGTGCGGTCTCGGCGGCCTGGCCCTACTTGTGGCCGTGGTGGCCGTGTGCTGCTGTATACGGTAGGTTTTTTGAGCTTTCGATAAAAGCACAATTCATTCAATTTTCTGTTTCAAATTTTGGCGTTTTAAAGGGGTTGGCAAGTCAAAAAACAAAGCTAATTTTTTTATGTTTTCAAAAATTCCTGGTAGCATCCAAGTAAATGTTTCAATAGTGTTTTAGGTGAATTTGGTTAGATTACAATGGAAAATAAAATTATTAAATAAATAAATAAAATAAAAATAATAAAATAAAAATAAATAAACAAATGGAAAATAAAAATCTATTAAAAAATTAAAAAATTCACAATGAATTTTTCAATTTTTGGTCGAAAAAGGCGATATTTTGATGCGATTTTTAAGTTTAGTTTTTGTGCCTTTAATAACCTATTTTTAACACTTTTCCAAAAAATTAAAAATTTTGACCATTTTGGGTTATTTTAAGGAGCTTTTCATATTTAAAAAGTGTGCAAAGTGCTATAGAAATTGCTATATTTTGTCACAGGACCGTACAGCCCTGGAAAATTCTTGCCCCCCTCCCCCTGATAACAGGTCAGTACCCCCATTTTCAGTGAGCGCAAGCGGCGCTCCGGCGACGCGCGCCTCATCCTCGCCCCAGGCGTCACCGAGGCCGACGGAAAGCAGCTGTTGTAGAATTGATTTTCGTTCATATTTTCGCACTTCATATTTTCGAAAACTCATATTTGGAGACTCAGATTTTCGAAACTCATATTTTCGAAAACTCATATTCAAAGCTATGCATAGGATTAGGTAACCTAAGAAAAACTAAGAAAAAATGAAAAAAGAAAGCCTAAGAAACCTAAAAAAAAACAAAAAAATCAAAATACATTCGATTCGATTAAAGGGACAGGGAAGGCTGAAACGGTCGGCAGCAGACGCACAGCAGTTGCCTATGCAAAGCTTTAAATATGAGTTCTCGAAAATATGAGTTTTCGAAAATATGAGTGTTCGAAAATATGAGTTTTCGAAAATATGAGTTTCGAAAAGCTAAGTACTCACCGTAGTGAAAATTGTATAACATTAAAATCTGCCTGCAGTCTTCTTGAAAAATCATGTTTTGGCTATTGACCATCATTTGCGTGGATCATTTTTGCTATGCAGCAAAAATACAAAAAAATCCCGGTCCCACCAGTCTTCATTTCGATTAAAGGGACAGGGAAGGCTGATACGGTGGGAAAATACGCATAGTAGTTCCGCAAAGAATCTTTGCCACCTAGTATGAATTTTTTGTCGATATTTTAACCATATTTTAATAATATTTAACTAGCTTTGACGCCCAAGAGTAATAAAAAAACGTAAAAATTCTGTCTTAATTTTGGTCGAGGCCATTTTTTCGTCTAAAATCGATGTTTTTGTATGTTTAATAAAAATTGGTGAAGTTTTCTGCGTTTAGGAATATTTCAAAACTGTTTAGAAAAAATGCTACTATTTATACTAGAAAAAGTGGCCCTTAGAAAACAGCTTCCCCGATAATGCAAAAGCACCACCTTACTCGATATTTTGAGAGCACCGCCTATCCCTTTAAAAAAATTTTTCAATTTTTCTCCCGTACCTACCAGTAGTCGCTCGCCGTATGGGTATCACCTTTTAACCATTTTTTTGTATACCGATGCTAGGTAGCAAATCAGCATTTATTTTAGAAAAACTGGTTATTAAATACACAGTTTTTAAGCAAGATTAAAATACAAACATAAAAAATAACGTTGAAAATGAGACCAATACTGTACATTCAAGTAAATAGCAAGTCAAAAGTTACAAAAAAATGATTTTCTGTTTTTTTTAGAAATTGATGAAACATGCTTTCGACTAATACTTTTTGAGGGTTTATTATGGGTGGGTTGGTGGGTTATTTTAAAGGGACAGGCAAGGCAAGGCTATGGATTTTTTCGCCGCGAAGCGACACGCAGCGCACCCGCTCGACTTTCCGTTGCGTAATGGCTTACGCCCCCCTTGACGGCCAAGCAGCGTGCGCGTTGCGTGTCGCGGCGCGGAAAATCAGGCAAATCCATATCAAAGCCATGCCCATCCCTTTAAAAGACGATTTTGTAAGCAAAAATAACAATTCAATCTTTAAAGGCCTGTTGAAGGCAATTTCGCGATTTTCTACTTCTGAATACAAATCACCAAAAATAGGTCTCGGGACGTCTTCTGCGGTGCGCCTTCCGGCGGTAGGAGCGGAGGTGGGAGTGGCGTTGCGGGCGCGTGTCGCCCTCCTCGCCGGAACCCTCCTGAAAAATCGTCATCAAACAATCTCTGCTAGCCTGCCCTCCTCTCCGGGTCCGTCCATTTCCTCAAACAATCTCTGCTAGCCTGCCCTCCTCTCGTGGTCCGTCCATTTCCTCAAAAAATCTCTGCTAGCCTGCCCTCCTCTCCGGGTCCGTCCTTTTCCCTCCTCCAATCTCTGCTAGCCTGCCCTCCTCTCGGGTCCGTCCATTTCCTCCTCCAATCTCTGCTAGCCTGCCCTCCTCTCGGGGTCCGTCCATTTCCTCAAACAATCTCTGCTAGCCTGCCCTCCTCTCGGGGTCCGTCCATTCTCAAACAATCCTGCTAGCCTGCCCTCCTCTCCGGGTCCGTCCATTTCCTCCTCCAATCTCTGCTAGCCTGCCTCCTCTCGGGGTCCGTCCATTTCTCCTCCATCTCTGCTAGCCTGCCCTCCTCTCGGGGTCCGTCCATTTCTCAAACAACTCTGCTAGCCTGCCCTCCTCTCGGGTCCGTCCATTTCCTCCTCCAATCTCTGCTAGCCTGCCCTCCTCTCGGGGTCCGTCCATTTCCTCAAACAATCTCTGCTAGCCTGCCCTCCTCTCGGGGTTTGCCCTCTTACCTGTTGATTATATGCAAATTGGGCTTGGAATCTTCCCTTGACATCCCGAGCAAACCCAGCTTTGCAGAGACACCGTGGGAAATGGCATTTCGGGTTCAGCGGGTTGAAGTAGCAGTTCGGAGGGCTAAAAGGTTAAGGTATAGTATGATCTGCTAGTATAATCTTAAATTACCTATACAAATTGTCGCAACTCATATCACAATGCCTCTCCGGTCCACACATCACATGATATTCCCTGGGGCCGCACATTGCCGACGAGTTCTCGTTCCGCGGCGGGTAGATCGGCATCGAGCGGTGTTTCTTTAAATTGAGAAATATTCAACGTAGCGTTTGTTAAAGAAAGGCTTAGGTTAGCCCTAGGCTTAGGCTTGGGTATTTTTTCGGTGCTTTTCTTATCAGGGAGGGCAGACTCTGTTCGTCGACGGGATTGAAGCGAAATCGCCTTAATTCCCCGCTGCCCGTTTTTTTTTGCAAAATTAGGAAACGAAAAAAAAAATCAAGAAACCGGTTTTTCACTTAAATCAAGCTGCTTACCCGATTTTTATTTGGATGGTAGGCCGCGTCGGCGACGGCAAATATGCAACAGAGCACGAGAATGGCGAACAGGGCGTAGCGCTTCATTTTCGAGCTGAAAAATGTGATTTAAGAACATTTGTTTAACAGTAGCTTAAAAGCCATAAAAAAATAGAAAAATAGCTTAAGACAAAAGAGGAAATGGACGGATCCCGAGAGGAGGGCAGGCTAGCAGAGATTGTTTGAGGAAATGGACGGTCCCCGAGAGGAGGGCAGGCTAGCAGAGATTGTTTGAGGAAATGGACGGACCCCGAGAGGAGGGCAGGCTAGCAGAGATTGTTTGAGGAAATGGACGGTCCCCGAGAGGAGGGCAGGCTAGCAGAGATTGTTTGAAGAAATGGACGGACCCCGAGAGGAGGGCAGGCTAGCAGAGATTGTTTGAGGGCAGGCTAGCAGAGACCCCTTAGAAAATTGCGCATTAACAGATGCTAAAGGTGTGTCAGCAGTTGTAAAGTGGAACGGAATGGAATGAGCAAGCGGGGGACCCGAAAACAAGACCTGACTCACCCCGGTCGACCGGCTGGCGAAACCGGAAGGGTCGTCCGGAAACTTTTACTACCCTGATACCGTGAGTAATTTCATTGGCAAATATACTGCGCAATTACGGTAACCGGAAGCTTACAGTAGTTTGGAAAATTGCACGAAGCTGAACATTTCAAAAATAGCCAACTAAATGCTGTGAATTAATCTAGAAAGCCTAAAATGCCGAGAAACGAATTTTGGGTAGTTGTGAAAAAATGTTTCAAAAATTATTAAAAATCAATATTGCGCAAGACATGTTCATAAAATTGGCCCGAAAAATACAGCAGATCATACAAATTTAATACAGTTAAAATCGAAAATATACTTTTTTTAATAGCGGCTTAATTTTGGCCGGCTTACATGGTTACGGTATTTTAGCAGCCAGTTAAACCACCGTAAACTGTAAAATTCGAGCCCATTTTTTATGGAGTTCAAGCCGGGACCGGGGGGTTTAATGAGGCACAGATGGGTGGCCGGGTGTTTGAGAAATGTCGATCTGGGTGGTCCAAAAAGGGGCGGGGCCAGCGTTCGGCTTCTTTTGCGAAAAAAAAACAATCGCAGCCAGATGGTTCGCTTGGCTTTTAGTAGACAAAAAAGGGCTCGGAACCGAAAGGAAAAATTGTATTACTGTATTCCCTCTACGAGGTATCCCAAAAAAGGCCCTAGCGGTCCGCAGTGATGTCCGATTTTTACGATTTCGGTATTTATCTAAAGCCGTCGACGGGCTGAGGAGAATTGCTCTCACCGATTTTCGAAATTCCTGAATTTTTAAGTAGATTTTCAGCATTTGTCGTAAAAAACTTCCAGTTTTTCTCAAAAAATCCCGGTTTTGACAGCTTCAGCCCCATCCAAGCGGTGTTTTCTCAAATGTCCTTCAAAAAAACTGCTCTCGTGCTGCTAGAAGGTGTAAAAATTTGAAAACCTGGCTAACGGTTAAAAAACCCTTTGCTTGGGAATAGCAAAAATTCGATCGTTTCCCCAAAAATCATAGTGCATGTAAGATAAATTCGGGAATTCTGAAAACCAGCACAGAACTATCTCCATAGCTCGTCAAGAGCTTTCGATAGATACCGAAGTCGTAAAGATCTTCCAACACTGCGGACCGCTAACTGGGGTCATTGTTTGGCACTTTAAAATGGTACTTTAAATCTAGATAAATATGATTATAGAATTGGCTTAGTATTATTAACAGGACTTGACAGCCTACGATGCGAAAAACCGAAGAAATTTGGACTGAATCTATCAAAATCGGCCCCGGGGCCCGAATGATCTCGACGACTCGCGACCCGCCTGGCCCACTAGCCCAGCATAGGAGCGGGGCGAATTTCACCCGGCAGTTCTACGGAACTCTACAGGTTTGAGGTTAGGAATGACCCGAGCTTTCCGCTTCGGAAAACCGTAAATTTTGGAAAGCAGCTCTAAGGGGCTGCACAAAACAACGAACTAAAAGCCCCGAGAAGCACAACTTTTAGATACAGTTAATTTTGAAGAAAACCAGACTGTCCTCCCAAGGACCTCCGCAAGCTTCAGAATAAAGAGGCTAAATTCCTGAACGGACCCTGCGAGCCTGGCAGCATCAATGGGGGAGCCGGGACCCTAGGAGAGACATGCCCTCTCCCCCGACGACTCGGCACCCATCTGGCCCACTAGCCCAGCATAGCAGCGGGGCGAATTTCCGCCGTCGGTTCTACGGAACACTACAGGTTTGAGGTTGGAAATTGACCCGAGCTTTCCGGTTCGGAAAACTCGTAAATTTTGGAAAGCAGCTCTTCGGGGCTGCACAAAATGAAAGCCCGATTTTGGCCGTAAGTGGAAGTTGTGGTTGCGAAGAGCAATTGATGACCGGCCGTTGTGATTCTCATTGTTTTAGATTACTATTTTACATTTTTTTGTCTGCTGGCTAGCAGAAATCATTAGGGGAGGAGCATTCAGGAATCAGGCTTTCCCTATTAGTGGATGGACCTTAAAATTGCGGTGCTAAGAATTGAAGCGGTAAAATAAACTTTGAAAAACGTTTCAAAACTCCAGGAATTTCCTGATTTTTGTGATGATGGTTGGTTGTCAGTTTTCACAGGCCGAGTGAGAGGGATATAAACAGTTTCGGGTTTCAGCGCCGCCCCCGAAAAATGGACTGTTCGATGCCTGGGAAAATGGCAAATATTCCAGAAATTGGCAGCCTGCCAGAAACCCACATAAATATGATGGATTTACGGTACTTTACCGATATTTAGGGGGACAATCGGTGATTCAGGATAGTAGGGGGAATTCGATCCCGGCGACTCACCTTTTCGGGAAAAATGCTTCGCTCTCGAATATAAATTATCTGGCGGAATGCGGGTGCGGCCATGAATTTCTTTGGCTGTGGTTAGGTACGCCTGGACACGCGACGCAATGAGATGTTTCAGTAAATAAAATTACTACGATAGGAACGAAAGTGTTAATTCGAAGCTGTTGCTTGTTATCCGGTGAACGTCAATACAACCCAGCCGCCAACAGCTGTTCGATTATTTTCAAACTACGCGACTGCACCAAAAAGTGAAGCATCTGCAGGGAGAATCATGCCATGAATCGAAAGCTTTTTTCTGGAGAGACTAGCAGAGATTGGAGGAGGAAATGGACGGACCCCGAGAGGAGGGCAGGCTAGCAGAGATTGTTTGAGGGGAGGAAATGGACGGACCCCGAGAGGAGGGCAGGCTAGCAGAGATTGTTTGAGGAAATGGACGGACCCCGAGAGGAGGGCAGGCTAGCAGAGATTGGAGGAGGAAATGGACGGACCCCGAGAGGAGGGTAGGTTAGCAGAGATTCTTGGGGGGGGGGGTTGTTAGTTGAACCCGAAAAACCTGAACCGATCGAACCGGATGAACCAGAAGCCAGCTCGCGTGTTGCCTTCTGCTTTTTATCAGCCGCCTTGACCCAAAATTTCAGGCTTATTTTCGAGCTTTTCTCTCATGGGCCCAGGGAGCCGCCCTTTTTTTCGTCACGATCAGGTGATAAGACGGCTTCTTGAAACATGACATTCCGGGGGAATCCGAATTCCGCCGGGAGCGCCAGGGTCATCAAAATTCTTGGGAGGGTCAGGCCGGAATTCCGGATACTTGTATGAGTCACGCTGAGAGTTGGTAGTATTCCATCGAAACATTTGAATCGGACTGTCATCGGTAGTTGCTTTCTAAATGCGGCAAATTCAAAATGTCGATATCGCAGAAGATCGAAATTTGCAGTGCTTTTCTATTACCAAGGGGGGTTCTTAACAATGAACCAATGGGGAGCAAAATAGTGGGTATGAGAAAATGAGAGGCAGGGAGAATGAGAGAGAGAGAGAGAGAGCGAGAGAGAGGGAGTGGGGAGAGAGAAAGAGAGTGAGAGAGAGATTATTTTACAGTATGTCCCTGCGTCATTTCCCGTATTTACACGCGCTTTATTTGGCGACAAAAATTAGGAATTTTTGGGGGTGATTCACTAGTGAAATTCTCGTTTCAGCTAGTGTTCAGTGAACACCACCCAATTAATGGGATTGATAAGCGAAATTAGCTGAAATTCTTTGCGTTTTATGGCATTTTGGCTGAAACGGAGGTGGGCAAGCTAGCAAAGATTATTTGAGGCATTTGGAGAGGGAGAAATGGGGAGAAACTGCTAGTCTAGCAGAGATTTTTTGAGAAATCGGCCAACAAGATCAAAGGCATAGAACAGGTGAGAAATTGCCGCTGTCAGGTGGAGTCCCCCGGAATCCTGGCCATCAACATCCCTTCTCCTTCCACTCGACCCCACAACTCCTGTTATGCAAACATCAGCCACACCTAACAACTCCACTTAACACCTATTCACACCACTCCTTACCGTGTTTACAATATGGTAAATGCCTTTTGGAGGGCTGTTCGGAGGAGTGGCGCGGAAAATCAACGAGAAATGGGCAGGCTAGCAGAGATTGTTTGAGCAAATGGACGGACCCCGAGAGGAGGGCAGGCTAGCAGAGATTGTTTGAGGAAATGGACGGACCCCGAGGAGGGCAGGCTAGCAGAGATTGGAGGAGGAAATGGACGGACCCCGAGAGGAGGGCAGGCTAGCAGAGATTGTTTGAGGAAATGGACGGACCCCGAGAGGAGGGCAGGCTAGCAGAGATTCCTTGAGGAAATTGTCAATGTGGGGTACGGTAGAGTAGCGATAGCTCGCGCACTAAAACCCGACGGCTTCACCCCTGGGGGCCAATGTTTTTGCGGCATCGAGAACGCGTCTTGTAGGATTTCTGTTTTTCTTTGTTCTCTCACTCTCCCTGTCTCTCTCTCTCTCTCTCTCTCTCTCGTTCCCTCTCTTTCACTCTCTCGTGCCAAAAATAGTGAGTTGCAAATGTGCACCAAGGCCGGAATCCCCGGGGGACCGGTCAGGGTTCTGGGGGAGGGACTCACACACTTCTCAACACATCCCATCCCCGCAACAATACCTACACTTTTTTGGGGGCTAAAAGTAAGGAAAGGGGTATTGAATTGGATGTTGCATCGCGAAAATTGACTTCATGGATCGACTAGGTCTAGACAAAAGACAGAGAGAGAGACAAAGAGAGAGCGAGAGACAGAGAGAGAGAGAGATAGAGAATGTTTACCTGCAGATTTGAAAAGTTGGTGTTTCAAGAATGTTTGTAAGAAAGCGTAATAAATTTGCCTCAATGCAAGCGGGTTTAAGTCCGGAGTTTTTTATTAAACTATAATAACTATAATAGTTACATTTTTTTAATTAATAAACTAATGTTTCATTGCTAAGCACAATTTAAACGCAATAAATCCGAAGCGACAATTTTGAGTAAAGGGCAAGCAAGCAGAGATTTTTTACTCAATCAACAAAAATATACGGATTCGGCCGATCAGTCGGCTGCAAGAAAATTCGCGAAAATCCCAGCAAAGATCCTCGAGGATCAGGATCGAATTTCTGAAGCTGAGGTGTCGCCCATTCGCACCATTTGCTTTATTTTCTCGTCTCTCTCTCCCTCTCTCTCTCTCTCTCTCTCTCTCTCTCTCTTTCTCTTTCTCTCTCTCGCTCTCTCTCGCCTCGATCCGGCTCAAATTACTGCTGCTCCCCCACCCAGCTAGCTCATGCAAATTTTCTCGCCTGTGGGTAGCCGCCAAAAATTGGGGACAAATTGAAATAAAAATTGATTCCTACACCTGAAATATATGGTTTTAAGTGCACAATTTAATAATATAAAAGTTTCGAAAGCTCAAAGGAAAAGGAAAGAGGGAAATTAAATTTTTTGTACCCGTTTAAAAGCGCAAAAACGCTAGTAATTTAGTCGCGGAGATTGTTGTTTTTTGAAACATCACATGTTTCAAAAATTATAAAAAAAAAAAACCAGCTAAAATTTCAGGCATGTATTCTAGATTTTTTAAACCGATGATTAAGGATAATCAGGGTAGGCTTTTTGCTTTCCTTCTCCTTTAATTTTTCTGTTATGATTTTTTAGTTTTTGTATCTTAATATTTTTCTTTTTTTAAATTTTTATGATAATATTTTTCTGTTAAAATTTATTATATGTTTTACGTTGTCAATTGGCAGGCAGTGTCAGTACTTTATTATCGGTATCGAATTCAAAAACCATTAAAGTTTTTGGGAAATCGATAGTTCTTGGAAAATTCCGAAACACGGGAAATTCATGAAGGAGATCGGGTTGGTTTGTGTGAAAAAATCGGCGCATGAAAATCCAGGAAAACAAAAAATGTTTCAAAAATTAATAAAAGTCAGAAAATTTTTTTAGGTTTTTAGGCGCGCTCCCCGCGGATACGGCGGGCCAGCTGGATGTCCTTGGGCATGATGGTGACGCGCTTCGCGTGGATCGCGCACAGATTCGTGTCCTGCAATTTCAATATCGATTATAGATAATGCAAGCTATAATAATTTTTTTTAAATCTAATATAATTTTTCTAAAATTAAATTATTCCGGCTCTTTTGCATTATCGGGGGCAAATTTGCCCATTGCACCATAAATGCTTAGTAAAGTAATAGTGAATGTTTTTATAGTGGTTTAGCACCATTTAACTATATTTTAACTGTAATGTAGCGCTAGTGAAAGATATCTAAGAAATTTGCCTTCCAGGTCTCGTTAAATAGCGTTGTTTTGTACATATATTTTTTTGTATAATAAAACTCACGGTTCCAGGGCGGTAACGATGGGGCTTCTTGACGCCTCCGGTCGACGGGGCCGATTTGCGGGCCGCCTGAAAATACGTTCTGTCAAGATTATTTGGCTAGACCGAATTAAACCGCTAAAATTTAGTGTTTGCCTTTTTTTCTACCATCATACCTTTAAGCCATTTTCGGTAATTTAGCAAACAAAAAAAAAGTATGAAACTATAGATGAAAGCGTTGCGTCGTGCCTGATAGCTCAACGAACATATTTTTTTTAATTTCGAAAAGCGCCGAAATTTTGAAAGTTAGTAAAGTACGTAGAAATTAAACGGGAAAAGTATCTAACCAGTATTTAAGAGTATGAGATTGCATAAGAGGGGTGATTTAATATAGAAAATACCTTGGTGGCGAGCTGCTTCCTCGGCGCCTTTCCTCCGGTCGATTTGCGGGCCGTCTGCTTGGTGCGAGCCATGGATTTCTTGTCTTAATAAAATAGGTATACTAAGAAATCGTGCTATCCATATTGAAAAGAGAGAGAGAGAGAGAGAGAGAGAGAGAGAGAGAGAGAATGTGAGAGAGAGAGCGAGAGAATGAGAGAGTGAGAGAGAGAGAATGAGAGAGTGAGAGAGAAAGCGATCAAGATATTCTTCGAGAAAGAATGCAAATTCATAAGAATTAAAAAGAAAGGAAAAGAAAAGAATTAAACTTTTTTTGAAACGAAAATGTTTTCAAAGTGCCTAGCCCTTGGATTTTCAGATCTAGCATTAAATATAGCAGAGCTTTTGTCAGCTCATTAACTAAAACTTCCAAGTGTCTCGGGAAATTTTAAAACATCTAAATTTAAAAAACTATTGACGTTAATATGTAGAACTGGAGAATAACAAATAGTCAAAGAGTAATCTTTTTGTAACAAGTTTTTACGAATGGCAGATGTGAAGCGAGTGAAATTTGAATAAGCATTTCATAAAACGGCGCCAAAACTGACATCTGGCACCGGGCCAACGGCGTCATCCCACTATCAAAAAGGGGGCGTGGCCTCGTGTGGATCGATATTTGAGTTTTGACGTGTCGGAACGTGTTTTGGGCGTATGATAACAAATCTTATTGCGAAATTCTGAACCTTGAGATTGGAAGATGGCGAAAAGCAAAGGAAAGAAAACGCAATCTTTTGATGGTTTTTCTCAAAAAACTCACAGAAATTATATTGTTAGAAAATCCTTAAATAGTGAAAATAAGATACACCCTACAAAAGATGCAATCATTTAACGAAAAAAATTATGTTTCATGAAAACTTAAGCTTGACCGGGTTTGCCAAATTGTAATGACAGAGTTATTGCAATCTGAATAGCCCAGAAAAAACGTATCTAAAAAAACTGGAAAATAGGTCTCCGTCGTAATTTGGCTGCATGTCTATAAATTTAAAAGAATAAGGATAGCTGAAAACCCACCGAAAACATCTAAATACCAAAAAAAGTTTTCTCGAAAAACTGTGTTTCGCCAAATTTCAAATTCCAGCGATAGTTCGGGGATAATAATGGGACCTTTCGAATACTGAAAATTTTCATACAATTTTCAT
Source organism: Mesorhabditis sp. LJ9110 (assembly GCA_038088335.1). Taxonomy (NCBI): domain Eukaryota; kingdom Metazoa; phylum Nematoda; class Chromadorea; order Rhabditida; family Rhabditidae; genus Mesorhabditis; species Mesorhabditis sp. LJ9110. The sequence goes on along the minus strand of JBBGBA010000178.1, from coordinate 184,735 downwards.
TGACGGATTTGATTAGCCTCGAACTTGTGTAAATTACAGAGAGAAAAGCACAACAAATTCGGCTGTATTTATTGGAGCAACCAAATGATTCGGATGCGAATGCGGAGGCGTCGTGCACTCTCTGCACTCAAAAACGATCGATATCTCCTTGGCCCTGTGCCAGCCGCCTCGAAAAAATGACGTGCACCCGCGCGTGTACATAGGCATGTAGTGGAAACCATTTCAAAAAGCCCGAGGAGGGCAGGCTAGCAAGGGGGCAGGCTAGCAGAGATTGGAGGAGGAAATGGACGGACCCCGTGAGGAGGGCAGGCTAGCAGAGATTGAGGAGGAAATGGACGGACCCCGAGAGGAGGGCAGGCTAGCAGAGATTGGAGGAGGAAATGGACGGACCCGAGAGGAGGGCAGGCTAGCAGAGATTGTTTGAGGAAATGGACGGACCCCGAGAGGAGGGCAGGCTAGCAGAGATTGTTTGAGGAAATGGACGGACCCCGTGAGGAGGGCAGGCTAGCAGAGATTGGAGGAGGAAATGGACGGACCCCGAGAGGAGGGCAGGCTAGCAGAGATTGTTTGAGGAAATGGACGGACCCCGAGAGGAGCAGGCTAGCAGAGATTGTTTGAGGAAATCGGACGGACCCTCGAGAGGAGGGCAGGCTAGCAGAGATTGAGGAGGAAATGGACGGACCCGTGAGGAGGGCAGGCTAGCAGAGATTGGAGGAGGAAATGGACGGACCCTCGTGAGGAGGCAGGCTAGCAGAGATTGGAGGAGAAATGGACGGACCCCGAGAGGAGGGCAGGCTAGCAGAGATTGGAGGGAAATGGACGGACCCCGAGAGGAGGGCAGGCTAGCAGAGAGATTGCTTTTAGAATGGACGGACCCGAGAGGAGGGCAGGCTAGCAGATTGAGGAGGAATGCTAAGAAACGAAATTTCCTCCGCTGCGTGCCGCCCCGGAATTTCCAGCTCTTTCTCTCTTTCTTTCTCTCTCTCTCTCTCTCTCTCTCTCTCTCTCTCTCTCTCTCTCTATCTCTTTCCCTCCCGCCCTCCCGCTCTCGCTCTATCTCTCTCCCTCTCCTCTCTCTCTCTCTCTCTCTCTCTCTCTCTCTCTCTCTCTCGCTCTCTGTGGGTTACGGTACCGAGAAAATTGCACCGGAATTCTCCTGTTTCCGCAATGAAATTTATTTTTATGGCAATTGTGAGATTTGTTTGAAACATACTGCCCTATTTTCCAGTCCGGTAAGAAGTTCCTCAAACAATCTCTGCTAGCCTGCCCTCCTCTCGGGGTCCGTCCATTTCCTCCTCCAATCCTCTAGCCTGCCCTCCTCTCGGGGTCCGTCCATTTCCTCCTCCAATCTCTGCTAGCCTGCCCTCCTCTCGGGGTCCGTCCATTTCCTCCTCCAATCTCTGCTAGCCTGTCATCTCTCTCTCTCTCTCTCTCTCTCTCTCTCTCTCTCTCTCTTACCGTATCCTCATCAATATTCCGATATTTCCAATTTACACCTGCCCATATCAAAATGCCATTCTTTTCAGGCGTTGTGAATAGAATGGGTTATGAGTAGTGTGATTCTCTTCACCTGCCCCCCCACCCTTCAAAAGTCTCCATTTTCAATCATCCCTCCCCCCTCCAATATTCGTGCAACCCTCCCTCCCTCAATACGAATGAATACAGGTGCCGCTCGCTTTCAATCGGTCAAATTCATTTTTGTGAATATGTATTATATATATTCATTTTCGGCTTTCAATGAAACCTCTATAAACCGAGGAAAAATTGAAATTTTGGAAAATAAAATGTTTCGTTTACCGCAGGTCAAACGTGATCTTTTTTTTAATCAATGTTATCCTTTTTCGTGTGGTTATCAGAATTTGAAAATCTGGGTTGTCGAAATTTTACAATGGCGACGTTTTCGCATAGTTTTTGGGAGGTTTCAGTACCGAATTTTTTCCTTACAGTTCTAGAAATACACACTAATCCTATATAAAGCTTTTTGATTGTTTTTTAAGAAAATTTACTATATTTCAAGCAAAAAAAAACAAGTTAAGAACATGGGAATTTTTTCAGTAGAAATTTTGGGCGTAATCGGGCATTTTCGGTCCAAAAATAGATTTTTTTTTGATTTTTAAACAAAAATTCGTATCCATTTATTTTAGAGATATTGAATCCTTAAAAAAGTTGCTGCCCCCCCCGATAATGCAAAAGCCCCTTAAATTTCGACTTGCTGAGGTTTGGACAAAAAGAAAA
>JBBGBA010000178.1:0-177500 GCA_038088335.1 Mesorhabditis sp. LJ9110 | reverse complement strand
TAACCTCTAAAAATGGAGTTAAAAAGCTAGTTTTCGAAATTTTCGTTATTTTTCAAAATTTTCGACACGCCATTCGATAGAGCGTCAAAAAATATACTAAGAATTTGAACAACAACCCAAAATAATGTAAAATAAAATGGTTATGTCAAAAACAAGCAAAATTCGAATAAGCGCTCAACCACTACAACTTCGAACACTACACTACACTTCGAACTTTTGACCATAAGATTTTTCGAAACATTCAAACTTTCAAAAATCACGAAATTCGAAGCATCTGTTTTTTAAATATTTTCTCTAATCTCTTCAACAGCCTTTTCAACGTCTGATTTCTATGACCTCATTCTTGCATCAATTTTTTGGCCAATTCCCGAATCGCCCTCTCCAACTTTCCCGAATGATCTCTGCCGCGTTGCCGATACCGCTGGCTGCGATCCTGCTATTATTCTTAAAATCTAGATTTTCAGGAAATCGTAAAATGGACGAAAACGGACATCAAGAACAACTAGCACGCAAACGTTCCGCGGACTCGGATGCGGAAAATGCCGAGGCCGATCCGAAGGTTCTTGATTTTTGATATGACTTATTTTTACTTCCATTTTTTCGAAAATCAATGCTTGTTTCGCTTTACCATTGCGCAAGTTCTTTTAAAAATTTCGCAAATTGAGATTTTCTAAAACCTGATACCGCTTTTTCAGAGAATGAAGCCCAACCCCAGCCCCGGGCCATCACAGGAAGCGGCTTCAACCAGCGAAAAGGTAGGTCGATTCTTAGTGGTCGGCAGCTCCGTCAGAATCTTACCACGCCGCGACACGCAACGCGCACACCCTGCCCTTTCATTGCGTAATCGATGCTAGCCTTTTTGATCGCCAAACGACCCGATGCGTTGCGTGCCGCGGGTCGGCGAAATTTTCGTTTCGGACTCGTAGTAGCCATACGCTATATTTTTGCGCTATATTCTGCCGCGATACGCAACGCGCAAGCGCTAATTACATGGCGTGATTGGTTACGCCCCGCTACGGTGGGCAGACGCGTTGCGTGTCGCGGGGCTGCTAAATAAAAAAAATATCAGCACCCGGGTTTGATTGCTGGTTCTGCTCGCAATAAAACCCGCGAGCTGATTTGTTAGTTGCATAGCATGCTTCAAAATTATGGCTTTTCCGGGCCATAAATTTTTATGAATTACCTGCGACGCGACACGCAACGCAAACGCTCGGGATTGGATTCTGAGCGCGTAACGGCGGCAAAGCGTGGAGCGCGTTGCGTGTCGCGGCCTTGGCAAAGTATCAGGACAAGCTAAAGCTGCAGAAAACCACAGAGTTGCCTTTGCTTTGGCGGTCCCTTCAACTTAAAAAAGGCGAAAATAATTTACAAAATTTTAAAACTTACTCGTAGAAAATGATGTTTCACCCATAAAAGGTATCGGCTAAGAGCCAGTTTCTCCTAATTGTCATTTCCGCCAACATTAAGTCAAGTTAGAAATCGACCTTTCGTGCTACCTTCAAAATTGATAATTTAATTTCTGCAAAAAATATAAAATAATCTAACACTAAATTATTATTTAAATTAATTAGATTAAACCCATTTCCAGCCCTCCACCTCCTCAGCCCCCGCCGACCAAATGCAGGCCTTTTTCGCGCAGATGGTCGCCAAAATGGACCTGGGGCAGATTGGAGAATTTTTGTCGCTGATGAAAAATCGAAAAGTAGGCTATTTTACCTAACCCGGTTTCACAAATAACCTCTGCTAGCCTGCCTTCTTTTGTTTCACATAAAAGAGGTGATTTTAGGAGGAATTGGATGAAAAACAACGCACCACCCCAGCAACTCGAGAACCTACTGTAGAACCGGACGACCGGGAGGAGCTAGTGGAGATCGAGGTGGGCAGGCTAGCAGAGATTGGAGGAGGGCTAGCAGAGATTGTTGAGGAATGACGGCCCGAGAGGAGGGAGGCTAGCAAGGCAGGCTAGCAGAGATTGTTTGAGGAAATGGACGGACCCCGAGAGGAGGGCAGGCTAGCAGAGATTGGAGGAGGAAATGGACGGACCCGAGAGGAGGGGAGGCTAGCAGGATTGGAGGCAGAGATTGGAGGAAATGGACGGACCCCGAGAGGAGGGCAGGCTAGCAGAGATTGGAGGAGGAATTAAAACCGTTTTTAGGTGGTAGAAGCGAAGAAAGAGGAGGATGAGGAGACCCTAAGCAACCCGGATGAGATTCTTCACGTTGAAAAATCGCCCACACAATCACCACAGAAAAGGGACGAGGACCACACTTTGGTAATTCGACAAATGTGGTTTTAAGTTATTGAGAAGCTCGGGAATCGACCCCTGCCGTCGACTAGGTCTAGACATTCCAAATAGCGCTTTTTGGTGCATTTTCGTGCAAAAGCCGTGTCGCCATGACCTCTATGATGCTGGCCAGCACGGCATTTGGCGTGTCGAGTAACGGTCTAGACCTAGTCGACGCCGGGGGTCGATTCTGATGCTTCTGCGTTCCTTTAAAACGGCTTTCAAGCTCTACTATTTTCAGCAAATCCCCGCCGTTCCTCGATCGGCTTCACCAAAACAAGCAACCCATTCGCAGCCCAAAAAACCGGCCGAACCGGTTATTGGTGAGTTTTTACGATAACAGGGTAAAAATTAACTAAAACTCAGCTATTTTTTAATAAAAATTGCCTTTTAAAGGCTTAATCTTAAAAATGAAACCAAAAGGGCTTTAGGAATTAGCCCGAATGCGCTCATGATGCAGAGTCGACCATCCACGTCGAGCAGCAGGTAATTTTTTTCTCTGGTTCGCTCTCTCACTCCCTCTCTCTCACTCTCACTCTCTCTCACTCTCCCTCCCTCTCTCTCTCTCTCTCTCTCTCTCTCTCTCTGACCTTTTGGAAAAATGCCCAAAATTATAGCGCCACACCATCAATGGCTACGCCGATCACCAATGGACACCCGCAAATGATGCCCTACGGAACGGCGGTTCGTCTATATTACTTTTTTTAACGACCACAACTTCCCTATGGATTTTGCCGCGCGGCGACACACAACGCGCACGCGCCACCTTTCCATAGCGTAATTGATAACCGCTTTCAGGTGCAAATGATCAACGGCCAGTACGTTCAGCTACCCTTCCAGTACTCGGGCCCGCCTACCGTAGTCCCCGGCACATTATTTCCACCCGGCGCCCAGGCGAGGGTATGTTTCAGTATTAAAATCAGCCACTTGAGCAAAAGTAGAATAATTGACCGTAGTTACGCGATTCCAGTGACTTTGAAGGGAAAATCAAGGCATTGGATTCCTTTAAAATGTCGAAATTCATAATGTCGAAATTTCAGAACGTCGAAATTTCGATGTCGAATTTTAAATAAAAAATTTTCCCGGAATCCAAAGCCGAAAAATCTAGCGCCGTGCCTTGCCATCTTCTTTAAAGGGACTGGGCAGCCCTAGAATCAACCTCCTGTCCTTGGCTAGGTGTCGACAGCACGCGACACTCCAAAGCACACAGGGGTGAAGATTATTAGGAGTGTTGCGTAGCTGTCTAGAGCTAGTCGACGTACAGGGTGCAATCGCAACTTCCTGCTGCCTTTAAAACGCTCTAAAACTAATAAAAAATTTAAGAATTGAATTTTAGACGGTAGCCCACCCCGCGCCCTCGCCCAACAAGCCCGGCCCCTCCCACCAAGTCCCGATCCAACGCTTAGAAAAAATGCCAGCGTTGCAGGTAGTTTTTCTATTTTTTTGTAGTTTGTAGCACAATTTCAATCGATTTTTGTAGTATGAATTAAATATGTGCCTGCAAAAACTCTAAACTCCAAAAACCTACAGGCAGTCCCGCCACTCGTCGGCCGGTCCCAACCGCCCCAAATGATGCAGCAATTCATGGCAGCGCAGAAGACGGGTTGGTATTCTACCTTGTCATTACAGTACGATACCTCCATGACGTGAAATTCACTAAAAATAGTTTTTAATGAATTTTAATGAATTCAGGCGGCTCGACTTGGGGCCACCCCCTGCGCTCCCTCCCCACGCCGAAACGCGCGCGACCTGGCTCACTATGTCCCCCACTCCTTTTACTAAGGAAAACCTTCAAAGTTAAATTTATTAATTTAAACGAAAAGTTTTCCACAATTTTTTTATCAGTTTGCGGGTAGCTGACGGCGCTCTATCCGAATCCGAAGAGACCTAAGCTCTAGCTCCTTTCCCCTTCGAGTCCTCACCAATTTTTGCGAAAAATTTTTCTTTTTCGCCCCATCGTGGGAGCATCTTTTTCTAAGGATCCAGTTTCAAAAAATGGCCGATTTTTGACAAAAGACTCGGCCAAAAAGTGTCCAATTTTTTTAATGTTTTCCTCTCCAATATAACAAAATTTTGTGCGCGTGTGGTCGGGACGCGCGAAGGGTCCGAAGGACCCGAGCTATCGGAAATTCAAATTCCTCGTGCAAATACAGCATTCCAGCGCTCAAGGCCCGCGAAGCGGGTTTTGGGCGCTGGCCGTCTAATAATTTTTTGGCATTTCTCGCAACTTCGGGCTGGCATGTTTTATAACATGATTTAAGTTGGTTTCTAGCCCAACCCTCGCCCAGCCGACCCGACCTTGGCGCCATGTCGATTGATGAGCAACAACACATGGTAAACCTGAATTTTTAATTTTATTATTTGTTATTAATCCTACTATTACCGTAATTTTATGTTTAACTCCGAAAAACGTTACAACTAGCGTCCAAAAATTATCGATGGATAGATGGTTCGATGAAACACGAAATTTTGCAGATCATGAACCAAATCAAGGCGATGTACGGCGGGCAGCCGACCCCGAAACAAATTCAAGACCACCTCGGCGGTCCGGTGCTGACGATAGAACAGAATGGCGGTGTTTACCAGGTACTCAATTTAAAGGGGCTCGGAAGTCAAAATTCGCGCACGCAGGGGTTCACCTACCCGTCAAAAACGAAATGGTTGCCTCAGAAAAGTACCACAAAATACGTATTTATGGAAAAACGTTGAATATTTGACAAAACCCGAAAAGTTCTTGGGGTGACAACGACATTTTAAGTGTGCGGCGATTACATGCCGTAATGCCTTGTCAGGCACCCAAGCTCAATCTTGGTGATTCTCTGAGCAATTTTCATAATTAAAACGTCTAGAATGCTCAAAATTCGGTGAGTATTCCAGAAATAGCGGCAGAATTTTTGAATTCCAGCGTTTTCACGCCCAAACAGTGGCAAAAGATCATGCGACGCGGTCGCGTTGCGGTCGCATCTGGCTATTTGCCAGGAATCAACGCACGGGGGCCGTGCACCAGACTTCGCGGTCCCTTTAATCTCGTAATCGGTTCTTTCTTTCTTTTTTTTAGAGTATAAAAATGCCTAGTAAGTTAATAGACATGTTTCATAGTATTTTTAGTGATATACACCATATTTAAGCTAGATAAGCTATCTAAAAACTTTGAAAATTTTGAAAAGTCGCAAGATTGGTAAAAAAATTGGTCTTTTTTGGTCTAAAAATCGATATTTATGATGTTTTTAATGAGATTTTTTAAAGTTTTAACATTTAGGGATCGTAAAAAAACGGTTTAGAACAATAATAAAGCTTTCCACTTCATTTATTCCCTTTTCCATTCAATTTTATTCAGATTGCGAACCCGTTCATGATACGGACGCCGCTGAAGCAGCCCGGGCAGCCGCAGGTGCAGCAAATGGCGCAGGTATTTTCTTTTACTGGTTTTATCGAATTTCTCCATTAGCAGAGAGATTCCTATTAACCCAATAAATATGAATTTCATAACGTTTTTAGTAAAATTTGACTATATTTCAAGTGGACAAAGAGCCATAAATAATTTAAAAAATGTTTAATCGAAATTTTGGCCGAAAATCGAGATTTATTGTAGTTTTTAACAATTTGTAATGTTTTTGGCATACTAAAAAAAATTGAAACATGTTTTCTATTTATATAAGAAACATTGGATCCTGAGAATAAACCTCCCCCCCCGATAATGGTAAAGTACCAAAAAAAATGTTTTTCAGATGCGCCACAACCAGATGCAACCGGCCAGCTCGACGGCCACCGCCACCGCCATTCCCCTCGTCCATCCAATGCAATTGGGCCAAATGGGACAGCAGGGACAACATCTCATACCACAGGTTCAAAGTCTTAAAATTCATAAATGGCGCCAAATCGAGTTTATCCAATTTAAAAAATTTCATTAAATTAAATAAATAAATGTTGGCTGAACTCCAATACCTCCAACGACCCCACCTACCGTATCTCAGCCCCTGTTATCTACAATATGCAAGTATACCAAAATACTCGCCAGAGCATGACGAACAATTTGGTATACTTTACACGCCTGTAGATGAACAGGGACCAAGATACGGATCGCTGAGGATATCTGAGTCCTACCTAAATGTTTGAAGTTTTCTAAATAACAAACATTTTTCCAGCTCGTCCTCCAGCAACAACCTCAACAACAACAACAACAGACTACGATGGCCGGTGGACCAAGTGCGGCTACCGTATCCATGGCATCTCTTGTCTCACCTCAACAGTTAACACCCGGAATGGTAGGTGGTTTTAAAGGGACATGCAAGTCATAGAGAGAGAGCGCCAGAGAGGTAGTGAGAGAGAGGGAGAGAAAGTGAGAGCGAGAGAGTGTGTGATAGAGTGAGTGAGAGCGAGAGAGGGTGAGAGCGAGCGAGATTGAGTGAGAGTGAGAGAAAGAGCGAGAGAGAGTGAGTGAGAGAGTGAGGGAGAGTGTGAGAGATTGAGAGCGAGAGAGAAAGAGAGAGAGAGACAGAGAGGTAGATTAGGAAAAGAAGCTGAACTTCTTCTAGAAAGTTAACGATTCCCTATACATTTCCTATTGTTTTTACGCTGTAGCTTTTGCAAAGAAAAACCATAGCGCAGGCTAAATCTGACAAATAAAACCGTCTGGCTCAATTTTATATAAAGGGCATCAAAACGCCCCATGAATTATTGTAGTAATAGTAGTAATTATTACTACAATAATAGTAGTAATTATTGTATTTGAGTTGAAATTGATTTTTTCGCACTCAAATTTGCTAATTCAAATCAAAACAATTTGAAGTAATAATCCAACTCGGATTTGAAGCTTATTAATTTTTCGAGAAAAAATTCGAGGCAAGGAATTACTTGAAACATTGCTGTTAAATCCGAAACCTTGAAACCTTTGTATCGTTTTACCCGTTTTCGAAAGCGTCGCGTGTCGCGGCGCGGAAAGTGTCCTGGAGAATCCATAGTCAAACCGGGCCGTTGCCTTTAGGCTTTCTTCTCAAAGGGACACCCAAGGTCTTGGCGGCAAATATATAGTTATGTATTCCGGCAAGTACAAATGACGCGCGAATTTTGAGCGCCAATGGGCGCCCATTCCAGCACAGAATTCGGACACCTTTGCCTCTTATGGCGCCCCCCCCCCCTCAATGGCTCGCCACTATAGCGTAATGGATAGCATCCAGGCCTACAAAACGGTGGTCTCGGGTTCGACCCCCGCCCGCGGCATGGTTTTTGCTTTTTGAGCCTCGAAAAGGTTGGGCATCCCTTTAAAGGGCACGTTCAGGGACTTTTTTTTGGAAAAAGCAGAGATTTTTGCCGCGGCCGGGGGTCAAACCCGGGCCACCCGCTCGGGAGGTGCGGATGGATACCAGTCAGCCACAGCTACAACCTGGCGAGGGGGTGAGGGCTCCCCCACGCCGCAAAAGAGGGGAATGGCCTATCACAGCACGGGCAGGCAGTGCGTGCGGTCGCTACGTCCATAGGGTGTACACGTTGGGACGAGTACACGGGCCCTCCCTGAACGTGCGCTTTAATAGCCCATTTTCAGTACCAGATGATGCCCCAGTTCAGCCAGCAACAAATGCAGCTACTGTTTGCCCAGCAGCAACATCAGCAACAGCAACAGCAACAACAACTGCAACTGCAAAATCGACAGCACAAGGTTGGTGTAAAAGGTGTAAAACACTTTTATTTTCTTATGGATATTCTATCTGGTATCTTACGTTTTTTTTACTGGAGAATACTGAAGCACTTATCAGGAAAAAAAATCGCATTTAAGAGAGTTTTATTTCAGAGTTTTTCTAAAAAATCGGTCACATTTCTAGACCGAAATGCCGGGCACCCCGTCCACGTCAGCGTCGGCCGTCGCCAATGGGGTAGGTTCTCGATAAACCTCCTTCTCTCTCTCACTCTCTCTCTCGCTCTCTCTTTCTCCCTCACTCTCTCCATCTCTCTCTCTCTCTCTCTCTCGCTCTCTCTCGCTCTCTGTCGCTAGCTCTCCCTATCGCTCTCACTCTCTCTCTCCGCTCTTTCTCTAGCTCTCCCTCTCTCTCTCGCTATCTCTTTCTCACTACGGTGTAGTTCCTGTCACGGATGCAGCGTCTTGTAGCGTGCTCTTGCGTCAGGTAGCGTATCGTAGCTTAGCGTCTTGCGTAGTGGCACCTACTGTAACGTACTCTGGCGCAGTTTAAGGCATAGCGTATTGTAGCGTACCCTTGCAGAATATACTGAACTCTCGCGTGCGCGTACTGTTGACTACGAGAGTACTGTAACGTACTGTTTATTGCTTCAGTCTGAACTTGCGTGCTGTGCCCTAGCCTTGTGTACTGTGGCTTACTCACGCGCCGTTGGCGTACCCTTGAGTACGATAACGTGCTCTAGGGCATAGCGTATTTTAGCGTACTCTTGTGGAATGTACTGAACTCTCGCGTACGGTAGCGTGCGGTTGACTACTGCAAACTTGCGTACTGTGCCATACTTTTGTGTACAATAACGTACTGTCAGACACAGCGTATTGTAGCGTACTCGTGCTTGCCTTCTCTCGGGTACTGTAGCGGGCTGTTGACCAATGCAGCGTAAACTTGCGTACTGTGTCGTATCCGTATTAATCCACATTCAAAATTCCATATCCATGCCTTGCCTGGCCCTTAAAATCGCAAAATCTTTGCAGGGGCAGCTCCCGAGTGCGGTGGATGTGGTGCAGATGGACGTGCTCAAGCAGTTCCTCGTCCCTTCGATCGGCCTCCCCACAAAACCGCATGCAAATTGCGATTGCTACCTCCAATCTGCCGTTTTTCAACAGCACCAACATTAATATATCCGTATCCGGTTACGCCATTGAATTCGTCTAAAGTATCGTTCCGGAAAAAATGTTTCAACCAATTTACGGTACTGGACTGTTAGCGGGGAGGGGCAATTTTTTCGAGTAATTTGTACGGCCCTTTAGCCGAATATGAGCCATTTTTATATAGTTTTATATAGTTTTAAATATGAAAACTCATCAAAAACTATCAAAATTATCAAATTATTTTTGACTTTTTGGCCAAAAAGGTATGAAAAATGACCAAAAACCGTCGAAATTTTCGCATTTTCAAGTTTTTAAATGTTTTTGCAACTTTTTAGCGGTCAAAAACTACTAAAAACACTATAAAAAATACAGTATGCACGGTATCAACAGAAAAACAGAAATAATCCCCCTGCTAAACCCCACCCGTTAACAGTCCAGTACCAATTTTTTTTATCCTGGCGTGCAAAAATTATTAGTAAGTACTATTTCGGTCCTTAATTACGATTAGCCTCGTTGCTTTAATTTTTAAAAATTAGCAGCTTTTAGTAGAGTTAGTAACTCGATTAAATACAATATATATTTTTTACAAATATTCTAATTCTTTTCACGTCGTCTTTCTTGCCCTCCCCCCAATTTTCAATTGTCATGCGGCCCGGGATCTCCTTGTCTAGTTGTTTCTCGAATTGCTAAAGTTTATTGATTGCCATAGAATTTGAATAAACCAATACAATAAAAATTTAATGATGCATGAATCTAAATATGCGGAAACGCCAAAAATATGCATGGAATTACAGCCTTAAACACAGAAAATGTGCGCCGAAACGGCATCTCTACCTTGCCAGGGTTGAAAAACCGCTTCGCGGCGGAAATGACAAAAAATGTTGCAACAAAAACTTTCAAAGTATAGAGCGTCGAAAAATAAACTGAGATTTTTAATTTGAGCCTACAATAATGTAAAATAAAAAAAGTTGTAGCCAAAAACTTCCGGCTGGGGGGGGGGGGGTTAAGAAAAACAGTAGCCCTAATTTGCGTGCGAAATTTGAATTTCCGCTTTCTGCCGTGATTTGAATGTGATGTGATGTGATGTGATTTGGTATAAAACCAACGAAAAGCGTGGCGAAAAATATCATTCGTTTTCGACCCGTCTCGATCCTCCGATGGGCCTGAAACTGCTGCTCGGTGCCATTCGCCCAGCTCGGTATCATTTTTCCTTTTCAACGCTGGTCTCTATTATTCATATCAATATTTTTTTTATACTGGCATTTTATAGCGTGGCTTTGGGCGACATTCGAATTGGGAGAAATGTGGGAGCGCTCGCCTGGGACAAGCTGCTACGCGCGCAGCTCTCGAAACAAGGTCACGACATCAAGGACAGTACAAAGTCGGCATTCGGTCTTTATTAAAATTGAGACTTCATCTAAAATTGCTTAACATTGATATTAACAATTTTTTATATAAGAAAACGACCTGGCTATAGTAACTCGACGACGGCGAACATTTTGAGATACTCGGCGCATTAATAGGGCGCATGGCTGAAAAGTTACGGCTGGGGGGGGGGGTGAACTAGACTTTAGCCAAAATTCAACATGGCGACGTAAAAAGTGGCTTTTAATCCCCGGGAATCTCTCCCTCCGCGATACAAAAGTTGGGCGCAAAGAAGATTTCCTAGACTCTAACCAAAAAGGTACCTTTCCCCAGCTAATACACACCAGACTACTTGTTGACGTCAAGTTTCCTGTTTGGAGACTACTATAGCAAAAGCGCTGTAAGTTAGAATTGTTGTTATTTAGGGTTCGATACACCCCTGGTCAAAAAAAAAATTGGGACCGATTGGATGTAACCAGGCCCGTAGGAGGGGGGGGGGGCTCAGGGGGCCCTGGCCCCCCCCCCCCGAAATCGGTCGAGGTTCGAAAAATTCATAAGGGCGGACCCTTATGTTTATTATGTTTTTCAAACAGTTTTTACTTATATGAAGCCTATTTTTTCCAAATTTTTTGCCTGCGGCGCTGGTTTTTCGGTGGAGAATCTATTGTTCATAAAAATTTCCGCCTGCGGCGCGTTTTCTGCCGTGTTTTCACATGAATTGGAGTGTAGGCGAACGCTTTTTTTTCCTGCGGCGCTATTGACGCGATTTTCGGATGTTTTAAAAGTGACGACCGGGGCCCCGAAATTTCGGTTCCGCTTCGGGCCTGGATGTAACACGGCGAAATGCCAGAGGGGTCGTTTTTTTGGGACACCCTGTATGGTTGTCAGCGGAATTTTTATATTTTTCCCTGTCCCCCGCAAATTAGAACAATACCGGTACCATTGTTTTAGTTGTTACCAGCCGCTTCCACGGCTGGACTTCGGCTGCCTCCTCCCCTTCGCCAAAACGCGTCCGACCTGGCTCACTAGGTCCCAAATCCCCAACCTCCGCACCCACCCCTTTTACTAAGGAAAAAACTTTCAAAGTTAAATTTAACAATTTAAACGAAAACTTTTTCATATTTTTTTGATCAGTTTGGGGGTTTCTGAGCACGCTCTATCCGAATCCGAAGAGACCTAAGCTCTAGCCCCTTTCCCCTTCGAGTTGAATTCGGCTTCAGACGGACGGACGGACGCGTCAAGAAAATTATTATAGTTGTGATTGATTAGGATAAGGATTTAGTTCGTAAAAAATATTGTTTTTGATGCACATGCCTTCACTTCCCGCTTTCAGGCCAACATCTCCGCCTGGGCTTCAAGCATAAAGAACAAATTCGTGTCACAAGCCCGACAATTGAGGGTAGGAATTACAGTTGTTTCACGATGAGAGCTGGTGAACGTGTCGAACACTAATGCCCGTGCTTTCGCAATAGCGTGGAAGCCGCAGTTCTCTTATAAGTTCAGAAACGCCTAGTAACGTAATAGTCAGGATTTAATAGTGTTCTTAATCGTTTGCGCTCGTTACAGATGGCCTAGTCTACATCATCGCTGGCTTCGGGTTCGTCATCACTCAGTTGCTGATATTGCTCGCGCTGCTCTTCCTGCGCGCATCATGCGCCCGCAAGCGGTCGGTGTTGCCCAGTGCTGCCATCTGAAAGGATGCGGAACGTCAATTAAATGCATTTAAATTTTTTAAACCTTTATGCGGAACGAAAAGAAGCCTTGCCGGCTCTCTCAAATCTGCAAATTTCAGCCAAACTGTCGAACTGGTGTCCTACGAGAAGTCCTACGGTCCCCGCGAAAGCGCTGGAGCAGATGCGGTAACGCAATATCAAGTTATTGTTTTGACCTGTGTCTTTTAGGTGGCCGCTGGCCCGCCCGGCTACAGGAGTGGGTCCAACTTCTCTCTCTCTCTCTCGCTCTCTCTCTCACTCTCTCGCAAAAACCAAGACACCAAGCTCGTACATGGTTTCGAAATCGAGATAGGAGTGTTGCGTAGCCTAGGCTCCTTAGCAAAAATATCTTGAAAACGTAATGTCTTTTGTTTTTTTTATGATTTTCCCCAATTGTTATTCCAACTCAAAAAGGTTTTACCTCACCGAGCTTTATCGTTTCCAGCTGAAAAATGAAATTTTTGGGAACATACCGTAAATTAGAATTTTCCCCATTGATGATGGTCGGTCAAATAGCTTTCTCATTGTCTTAATCACGCAGAGAACCGTTTTACAGGGCACGAGACGCTACTCTGGGAAGCCAATACTGTTTTCGTGGATGAAAAAGACGGGCGGGTTCGGATCAGCGCACATGGTTATTTTGGGAACGCCCTCAAGGTAACGATTGATTTTGTATCAGTCTGCTGTCTCGATCTTTTATCGAAAAATTGGCGACCGGTTACTTTACACCTCCCCCCAGACCGAGGTTCCCAAAATTTGGATATTTTTGCTAACTTTTGGGGTTCACTTAATGCCTTCCGATAGAGGATAAAAAAATATGGATAGGGTTTTAATGGCAGTCCAAAATATTGTCATATATATAACCAGTGGAAAAAGACCGCTTCGCGGCCCTTTTCCACTGGACCCCCGTCTAGGAATCACGAATTCCCTTTCCTTTTATCGAAGCCTGGTTCAAGGAACCATTCTTTGGCCTGCGGCGCTAGAGCCAGCGCTGGGCCAGAATCTTTGAGCCTGCGGCGCTAGCTAATGGGTTTTCTCCAGGATTTGGCCTGCGGCGCGAGAGCCTGGGTCAAGAAACCATCGTTGGCCTGCGGCGCCAGAGCCTAGGCCAAGTACCTTTTCTTTGACCTCCGGCGCTAGAGCCAGGCCTGGTCCTAAACCTCGCACACCGAGAGCCTAGAAATATGTTTTGTTGTTGAATTACCACAAAACAAAAAGTTAAATTTGAGATTACCCGATTTGAGGGCCTACCCGTGTCCAAAATGCGCTAATTCTCGGTCACTTGGGGGAATCCACCCTCCTCTTTCCGTTGGCGTACTCAGAATTTGGATAACATACAAGTCTACAAAGTTAACGGCGGTGCTATTGATTTTTGGGGGTCCGGGAGGGCCAATCTGCATAATGTGAAAAAATACAAATTTCCTCATTCTTGTATTTGGCACACGCGAGTATGGTCGGTGGGGGGTGGGTCCGCAGGAGCCCGGCTATCGGAAAGTTAAAGTTCTCATACAGAGGCCACAATCCAGCGCCCAAAGCCCGCAAAGCGGGTTTTGGGCGCTGGTTGTCATATAAAGAAGTTATGGCAAAAACATTAAAAACCTTCGAAAATGAGGCCAAAAGCTAGTTTTCAATATTTTAGCTCCTTTTTCGACATTTTCTGGATGTCATTGGATAGAGCATCAAAAAGTACTTAAAGTTTCGATGACAGCCCAAAATAATGTAATACAAAATAGTTGTAGCAAAAACAGGGGCGTAGCCAGAAAAAAATTTCGGGGGCCCCAAAAATTTTTCAAAAACTCAAAAGATGAACGAGAAAACAGCGCCGCAGGCAAAATTTTGAAAAAGAGGTTACATAGCTCTACAAATAGCCGTAAAAACGTGAAAAAATAGCGCCGCAGGCAGCAAAATTTTTGAGAAAATAAAAATCATAAGGGTCCCCCCTTATGAAATTTTCGGGCCCCGGCCGATTTCGGGGGGCCCCGGGCCCCCGGGGCCGGTATTACGCTACGTCCCTGAGCAAAAACAATATTTAAACGCGGTTTCGAATATCCACATGGGGTGTTTCCAGTTCAAATTTGGGGGAGAGACCGGAGGGTTTTTTTTGGGACGCCGCGGATGCCCAACTTTTTCACGCCAAGTCGGGCCGCTTTGCGCAGATAAAGGATTACATTACAGCCGGGAGATCGGGTCTTGGGAGTGAAGACCTACTACGATCGTGAGGGCTTCTTGTCCCTTCCCTACCTGGTGTCCTATGAAAGCCAAAACGAGGTTCTTACCAATTTTCGTGCTCAATTTGATGTTTTACTTGCAGCCTCCAAATGCCGCGGAGACGGCGTCCAGCCTCGCCCGTCTTCTGCGCAAAATAGCAAGGGGTTGCTGCGTCGCTTGCTCCTCCCCGGACCTGAAGCACAACAGGGGGATCCTTAGATGCTGTCGGCGCTGCGCCGACAAAATCGAGTTTGGCTACCAACCATTTTCCGTGATAGCCTACATTAAGGAGATGGAGCGGAGAGAAAAACCGATGTCCCACGCAGGGCCAGGATTCCGCCAGGCTGTCGGATCCATCGGCTGGTACGTTCATACCTAAGCCTCCCCATCCCGTGGGCTTCTTCTAAGATAAAACGACCTACGCATGGAGCAAATCTCCCATTTTCATTTCCAGATCTGCTCGGAGGATGTACAGAATGTCTGGCCAGACGCCTACACAGTTTTGGTTTTGTGCTCGTAAGTGCACTTTTCTAAAGGTGTCCTACCCCCCTAGCCGGCCGCAGACGTGTCCGATTTTTACGATTTAGGTATCTATCGAAAGCTCTCGGAAAGGCGAGTCCAGCACGACTCGCCGATTTGCGAAATGTCGGAATTTTTTGCTCGATTTTCGGCGCTTTTCATGCAAAAAGGACACGCTTTTTGTCTAAGACGCAATTTAACTGGTTTAAGCGCCATCCAAGCTGTGTTTTCGCAACCGGCTTTCAAAAAAGCTGCCAGGAAAGGCGTAAAAATTCTTAAATTGCGATTTTTGTAAAAAACTCCTTGGTCAAGGACATCAGAAAATCCGTCCTCTTCGCAAAAACATTAGTAAATGATAGAAAAATTTCACAAATTTGAGAATCCGAGAGATGTGCTGGACTCGCCAAAAATCAATTAAAATTAATAAAATATCTTGTAGCCGCTTAGAAGCACTTCCGCTGTTTATATTTCAAAAATTAGCCCCTCAGAAAAAAATCTGGTCGCCCTCGATACCCCCCCCCCGATAATGCGAAAGAACCGCTTTTGCTTTCAGCCGCCTCACATTGCCGCCATCCTCCACATCTACCCAAAGAAGCGGCTGCTGGGAGGAGCCATTTGTAAGCATCAACGATATTCGTTAATGCGGCTTTTTTAGGAGAGACCACCGGACGGATGTGAACAAGGGCCACCAATGATCTTCTGCGAACTTCTGCTACTTCGCGCCCTTCGCACACTCAAAGCCTCGCATTTTTTATTTGAATAAATATGTACTAAACCTACTATATGACCAATCAAAGCAAAGGCAGTAAAGCAAGCAGTGTCAGCATAATCGATCAACAAGCCAGAGGAAGAGAAGGCGAGAGGGAGAGAGAGAGGGACGCAAAAATTGTAGCGTTAATAATCAATTCTGTCACTTAACTATGCCCAACAAAAAATTTTTGACCCTAACACTTTTTCGAAACATAGTTTTCTAGGCTTTGCGGATGACACTTTTATGAGGTTCGCGCTTTCCCTAAAGAATCTCTGCTAGCCTGCCCTCCTCTCGGGGTCCGTCCATTTCCTCCTCCAAACTCTGCTAGCCTGCCCTCCTCTCGGGGTCCGTCCATTTCCTCCTCCAATCTCTGCTAGCCTGCCCTCCTCTCGGGGTCCGTCCATTTCCTCTTTGTGCCCTCCTTGAGGCAATCCATAAAAATACCCCGTAGTCCCTCAACTAATCTGGTCTTTTTCCATTGCCCCTTCCAGCTGACCGAACGTCGGGTTTTTTTGTGGCCTCCAGGATTAACCCGGAACCCACCGGTGCAAAACAACGGTTTTTCAAGAGGAAAAACCCTTTTTAAAACGACCCCGCACTCAAGTAAAAACAGTTTAAAAAGTTGCGCCACGCGCGACGCCGAAGCCGCCACAATGGAAAAAACGCCGCGAAGCGGTTTTTCGCCCGGACTGAAACTTTTATTGCATTTTCCTTGTTGTAAAAGTAGGCAAATCATGGTTCTTTCATGATAGGCACCCGCTAAGAGGCTTAGATTTTCCTAGCCCGATTTTTCCTCGAATTGCAGCCCTTCCGGTCCAGTAATTCTGCCCAAAAAGCTGAAACATTAGGCATTCAGCGCCTCGACTTTTGCCCCCAACCTGGCCATCTCCTTTCCCACCCAAACCAAAGAGCAACCTTTTTTTTGCGTTTTCAGGCATTTGGCCCTTCTGGACTGATTTCCGTGTAATTCTTGGCTTGGCACCCGGGGGACCCTAGTGCCGGGCAGGCTAGCAGAGATTGTTTGAGGAAATGGACCTAGAGGCCCTAATTTGTGTGGATCCTGAAAAGTTTCCTTCCCTCTCCGCATAATAATTTGATTGTACTGCCGCGCAAAGATCAAATTAACCCGGGTGGTGGGTGTTGAAATTGGAGGCAGCATTCGTTTCTAATCCTTAGTTGCCTTTCAAACCCACTATAAGAAGGTTTTTATAGCAATTATCAATACTATAAATTTCAAAATAGAAGTGTCAAATACGAAGAGCTTGTTTTCGTTGTCTTTTAAAGATTTTTCGCATGTGTTTCACAGCTTTTTAGGTGTCAATTGCTCTCAAAAATGTCAATCCCACGTTGTCTTCTGTAAAAACCCAAAAAATTATCCCGACTATCCCCTTTTATTTAAAAATTGTTTTTCTTAGGACATGTGATTTTGTTATTACTATTTTGATCATAGTTTTACCTAAATTTGAATTTACTTTTTTATTTTTAAAAACAATGCAATCGCGGCATCATTCCAGATTTAGGCATGCCGGTAGGAAATTTGAAAAGTCGCGCGCCCGGCTCGGATTTCAATCGGGTCGGGTTTTGGCTCGAATTGCAGCCGTCCGGCAAAATAATTCCAGCAAATTTTGGATTTTCTATTTTTGACGTTTCATCGAAAGCCAGAAATACTCTGAAACCCTGTTGGAATCCACCACGCTGATCATCACCTCGGTTTGCGAATTTGCCCTCTTTCTCTTGCTCGCTCTCTCTGCTGCTCTGTCTCCCTCTCGCTCTCACGCTCTCTCGCTCGCTCTCTCTTTGCCTCTCTCTCCTTCTCTCTGCCTCTCTCTCTCTCTCTCTCTCTCTCTCTCTCTCTCTCTCGCCTTAACATCTGTAAAGGTAAAGGTACATTTTTCAATATTAGAGGTGCGGTTACTGTTCGCGATTAGCAGCATCGCGGCTATCGTATCTCTGGATTTCGGCAAAACATATTTTTTCCATGAAACCCATTTTATATAAAAGTAGTTCCGGGCAAAGCTGGCAGGCTCTCTTTAAAGGACCTCGCAAGGCATGACGATGTATTTCTTGGCTAGCATTCCCTATAGCCTCTACCGCGGCCACGACATGCAACGCGCACGCCGCTTTGCCACCCCGGGGGGCTATGGCGCGCGTCGCGTGCTTATTCATTATGTACTAAAACATTAAAAAATAAAAACGTCGAGTTTTCGCCGAAAACGGTCGATATTCTAACAAAATTTCGAGGAAAACTAATTCCAGCTATAATCCCAAGGCCAGACATCGATCCAAAATCCCGACAACGAAAATGTGATAATTCCGGCCGTTTTACCCATAAATGGGTTTTAAACCTGGAGTTTCTGGCTGTCGGGATTTTGGTTGTCGGGATTTTGACCTATCGGTGTTTTGGCGTTTCCCTCGGTAGCCGTGTTTTGATTTGAAATGCCCTTTTCACCTTGTTTATTGATCGCAATCATTTCGCAAATTTTCGCAAATTCAGTGCGTTCAAATTTCGATAAACTCAATTTCGAGAAACCGATAGCAAATCCCCGTGAGGGTCCAAAAGTGCACAGCACCTTTTTGCTCGGTCCATGCATCGGCCAAGGATGGGGAGGGCTGCATAATGACTACTGGGAGTGGGGGAAGCGAAGAAGCCGGTTCGTTTTTTGGTGCCGCAGTGGAAATTGGGTCTCTTTTTGCACGGGAGATTTGGAAGGTGAGAGAGAGAGAGAGAGAGTGAGATGTGCATAGATTGCCCCTGGGCCCCTCAGATTCCACCCATTAGCTATGCGACCCCCAACCGCAGATGCATCAAAATAAAATCCCGTTAATTTTTGCAAGATTCCTTGTGCTTGGGCTCAGGCCTAGGAATAGGCTTAGGCTTGGCTTAGGCTTAGGCAAGGCTTAGGCTTAGGCAAGGCTTAGGCTTAGGTTTAGGCATCAGCTTGGCATCCGGCTTAGGCTCAGGCTTAGGAACAGGCTTCGGAATAAGCTGCGCCGGTTGGCTTAGGTTTTGCTTAGGCTAGGCCAAGATTTTGGGCTTAGGCTTGGGCTTAGGCTTGGGCTTGGGCTTGAGCTCGAGCTTGGGCTTAAGCTTCGCTTAGGCTTGGGCTTAGGTTGGGTTTAGCGCCCGGCCAATTCGTCCAATATCAATAAAGTCCCGACCCAAACAGTGAACCAATTTTGGGATTAGCACTCCCCGCCCGGCTCCCAGACAATACCTGGGCAAAAAGGTGATAATCCTGGTCTTTCCGGATACGTTATTTTACATTAGGAGAAATACATTGCGATTTAACGGGTTTAAAATGTTTCTTTAAAACTGGATTTAGCCCTGAATTTACAAAAAAATTGCATAGGATTTTCCTCATTGAATTCAGCCGCCTTTGGATAAGACTGAGATCTTCGTTGGATGTTTCGTTAAGCCGATCATTGATGCACTCTTGGACACCGTCGTTCTCTCTTTTTCTCTCTCTCTCGCTCTCTCTCTCTCTCTTTCTCTCTCTCTCGCTCTCTCTCTCTCTCTCTCTCTCTCTCTCTCCTTCCCCTCTCCTCTCTCTCTCTCTCTCTCTTTTCTCTCTTCCCCCTCTCTCCTCTACTATCGCGTGTCGAAACGAAGCCAATAAAAAAGAAAAGGGTTCCACCGAAATCCCAATTTCTTCAGATTTTCAGCGACCCTTTTTGAGGTCTAGCTGCTTCTTTTTGATTTTGCCTCGTTCGGTCTTGCCAGGAATCCCAATTCTTGTCTTGGAATTTTGTATCTAGAAATTCTAGGATGAGCTCGACGCTCCTATCGCAGCGTATCCGCTCTGGCGCCTCGCTGAAGTTGGGCAAAATGAAGGAGATGGTCCGGCAGAAGGCGCTGTCGCTGAGCGATTCGGTGCAGCCATCACTGCAGTCCAACAGAGCTCCGGTAAGTCGCGCTCGCTTTTTTAACGTGTTATGCCAAGTCAGGGGGACATTCAGGCCCAAGCCCAAGCTAAGCCTAAGTCCAAGCCTAAGCTAAGGTATTCTGGGGCCCTAGGTATCTGTAAGCCCAGCTGAAAGCCAGTGGGCTGTTTTTGTGCCCCGAGGGCTCGTTTCCTCCCCGCCTGCCGTTCCCCCTAAAGGGAGCCAGTCAAAAAGTGAGCCGGAAGAAGGAGGGGGGAGCGAAAGAAAGCTTTGTGTCCCTCAACCACTGATTCGATTCGAACCCACCCCCCGGCCACTCTACTCAAAACGAACACCCACAACCAGGTTTCCTCAAACAATCTCTGCTAGCCTGCCCTCCTCTCGGGGTCCGTCCATTTCCTCAAACAATCTCTGCTAGCCTGCCCTCCTCTCGGGGTCCGTCCATTTCCTCAAACAATCTCTGCTAGCCTGCCCTCCTCTCGGGGTCCGTCCATTTCCTCAAACAATCTCTGCTAGCCTGCCCCCTCTCCTGCCCTCCTCCGGGGTCCGTCCATTTCCTCAAACAATCTCTGCTAGCCTGCCCTCCTCTCGGGTCCGTCCATTTCCTCAAACAATCTCTGCTCGTGCCCTCCTCTCGGGGTCCGTCCATTTCCTCCTCCAATCTCTGCTAGCCTGCCCTCCTCCCGGGGTCCGTCCATTTCCTCAAACAATCTCTGCTAGCCTGCCCTCCTCTCGGAGTCCGTCCATTTCCTCAAACAATCTCTGCTAGCCTGCCCTCCTCTCGGGGTCCGTCCATTTCCTCCTCCAATCTCTGCTAGCCTGCCCTCCTCTCGGGGTCCGTCCATTTCCTCAAACAATCTCTGCTAGCCCGCTCTCCTCCTAGAATTCTAATGTCCAATTTTTCCAAAAAGTAAATATTTCTCTCATCGGAATTTTTTCGGCGGCTTCCCAGTTGGCATAAGCGAAATGCATTGTTTGCCCCCGGGGGGAGAGTCCCTCAAAAAAAAGTGTGTTCTTTGTCTTTTTAGGGGCCGTCAGGGCCGGGCAGGGACGAGTGCATTTTTTGAGGCTGCTGTGGATTTGGGTGGTCCCGCGGCGACGAACCCCTTTTGGGGCTTTCCCCTTTTTTTTGTGGGGCTTTTTATGCGTTATGCGATGAGAGAACGGGAATTCGGGGAGAGAGAAGAGAGAGAGAGAGAGACAGAGAGAGAGAGAGAGAGAGCGAGAGCGGAGAGAATCACAGGATAGTTTGCAGATTTTAGAGGGATGGGCAAGGCACGACTTGCTTTTTCGACAAATCTTTACTCCCATAAATTCCCAAGAATTTCATATTTTGTCGCGATTTTTAGAGGCCATTCGATAGCGCGGCCAAAAGTATACGCAGAGTTTTAATTTCATCCCAAAATAGCATAAAATAAAATAGTTATGACAAAAAAAACCTGGAAACAAGAATTAGACCTGGTATCCACATGGCTTATTTTCGGCATTTCTACATTTTTTTGCAAATTTTTTCAACACCATTCGATGGAACATTGAAAATATACCAAGAGCCTTAATTTCAGCTCAAAATACCGTAAAATAAAATAGTTATGTCAAAAAAAAGGAAAAATTTGACTAACCGCTCAAACACTATTTTAATTGTATAAAATTTAATATTTATTATTTATTTTTTTAATAGCTGGGACCCAGGGCTCACATTTCATGGCATTCAAAAATATTTGGGTCCTGCCGGCTGGGGGGGGGGGTAAAGTGAGCTCTTGTCCGCATGCATAGTAAACACATAGCCTCTGCTTTTTTCCTTGAACACGGGTGAAACATTAGATTTCTGGACGTCATTTTTGAGCATTCGGTGTTTTTGTTGCTTTTTCGTACCTTGGACTATATTGTAATTTTTGGAAGTTTTTGGCTATAACTTTTTTATTTTACATTATTGTAGGCTCACATTAAAACTATTAGTATATTTTTCGACGTTCTATCGAATGGCGTTGCAAAAATCCCGACAAAATAAGCGAAAATACCGTAAACCTTGAGACCCTTCGGCTGTGGTGGAAGGGGTAAAGTAAAGTCTTACCCAAAAATTATCATGCGGATTTAATTTAACGCTTAATGAAACATAAAAGCATTCTAGCAGTTTTGCTGATTTTTGGTACCATTCAAATCGAAATTTTTTTATTGATTTTTGAGGGTTTTCATCGGTTTACAACGATCAGGAAAATTGAATAGGTGCATGATTTTGTTCGCCAAGTCCTGAGTTGGAAATTACCATAGATAACAAAGCGATCTTATGTAAACGCCGGAGAAACATCGAATTTTTAGCGGATTTCGGTTTTGATAGTTTAGGTCAAGCGAGGTGTTTATGAATATCGCTATGTTTTCTAAGATCTCTCTTTCCCTCTCTCGCTCTCTCTCTCTCTCTTTCTCTCTCTCTCTCTCTCTCTCTCGCTCTCTCGCTCTCTCTTTTTCTCTCAAAAAATGAGTGATAACTTTGAGATCAGCTGTCCGATCAGCAGTGCAGAGTTTGCTCTCTGTGTCACGCAGTTGTGCCATCTGTCAGTGTGTGTGTGTCTCTCTCTCTCTCTCTCTCTCGCCAGTTCACCCCGAAAATAATGAAAAAAAGTTTCACCCGGGGTCCAGTGGGGTGGCTGACCACACTGCGCGCGCCTCCCGCTTACATACGCCTATCGACTGGATGGCCGGCCACTTTTCCGGGAACTTTTTTCCTATTTTGATGTTAGGCTAATAAAACCTAAACCACAGTTTCTAAAAACATACATTTTTCCCAAAAATTTAAATTCTTCGATTGTATCGGCTGCTCCAAAAAACCCTACCCGGAGGTCGGCGATCGTGTCCGTTTTCCATGATTTTGGTATCCATCGAGAGCTCTCCACGAGCTGAGGAGATATATCCTTTCCGGTTTGCCAAATTCCCGAATTTTTCATCTGATTTTCGGCATTTTTATGCCAAAATTACACGTTTTCTACCAAAAAAAACTTAGGGCTATCAGGGATGGCGTAAAATTCATAAAATTGTGATTTGTAAGAAAACCGTTTCTTCGGAGAGGCATCGGAAATTCTCTATTTCCCCTACTCCTATGCTATTTCGATAGATACCTAGATCATAAAAACCCGCCACGGCTGAGAGGATCTTTAGGTCGGGTGAGAGGGTTTTTGTGAATCTGTATAATTCACAAATCTAATTCTTCTGGGCCTAAGTATGTTTCAAGAAATTTTAGGGTTCGGCAAGGCGGGATATTGACAATGCAGGGCAAAACCAAGCGTTATTATTCTTTTCCAGGGTTCCCGGCTCTCCGGGCTGGGAGAACGAGTTGTTTTTAGTTAGCCCCCCTCCGGGTCACTCCCCTCCTTTCGGGCCATAGAAAATGAGAGAGAGAGAGAGAGAGAGAGAGAGAGAAATCATATGGAAAGGAGCCGAGATTGATTCGCGGCAGGACCCAAACAACAGATAAGCCCTCCGGAGGAGAACCCCTCCAAAAAATTATCCAAAAAAGGGCTATGGTCCTGGCAGAACTTTGTTGTAGTTTGTAGGCCATTTTCGTCATTCGCGCAACATATTTTGAAATTTTGCGGTATCTAGAAATCTCGTTAAAGTTATAAAATTATCAAATGCGTAAATTTTAAAAAACTCGGAATCCCTGCTAGTCTGCCCACTTAAATTTTTTTCAAAAAAGCATCTGCTTTTTTTGGTAGCCTTAGGCCATAGACTCGTCCATTTGTTGTCAGTTTTTATGCGTTTTTTTTTGGGGGTGGGAGTGAGTGAGTGTGTGGTCACACACATCGATTTCTCTCTCTCTCTCTCTCTCTCTCTCTCACTTCCAAAAGAGGGTTGGCCGGATGCCCTTTAAGCGAGAGCCCAAATCTTCTGCCGCTTTTTTGGGTGGCTCTCTCTTTTTTTGCGTGTGTGTGGTCGTATGCCCTGAAGGGAAGGAGGGGAAGCCGTGCGGGAGGGCGACGCGCTTCTTGCCCCCCTTCACCCCATCCAAAATGGCCCGCATCCCCCTCAGCCTTCCTAAACTCGATATTTTACCCATCCCGCGGAGGGGTGACCTCGAAGTCCTGTTTTAACGAGGAAAACGCAAATTTTTGTAAAAAAAGTGTTTCGGAAAAATAAATAGACCTGCAAATTAGGCGGCTGATATTGATGTAGCATAATTTCTCTTGATTATTCAGCTTTCTTTTCAAGGATTTAAAACATACCTCATTTAAAGCAGACATTTCAATTAATTAGATTTATTTAGTCATTTACACGTTTTATCCTTACCGTATCCGTAAAAAAAATGTTTCATGCATTTATCTGATTCCGCGTTTTTTCCATGAATTGATTCAGTCGTCTTTGACCAGCTCTTATTTTCCAAATATAAATCGCGCAAGTGTTTCTAAATCGCTTTTTTGCTATTCCTAAGCTTCAGACTATAAAAAAGCTTATTAAAAAATGCCAAATCTATCGATTTTTCGACCAAAAATGGCCGGTTTATTACCAAAAAATTTAAAATTCGTAGATAGTTTTTTTTAAAAAGACCAAAAAATTTGCTAAGAAGTTATCCGAGATTTCTAAACTTATACAATAAAAGTGCGCGCCCGCCGATAATGGAAAAGAACCCGACCAAAAAATACATATTTTCATTAAAGGCATGTTTGAAATTTGTGATATTCCAAAAAGGTAATTTTGCCACGAACATTCAAAAATATGTTTCAAGTCAATAGCAGCAGGCCTAGGGATTTGTAGTCACAATCAACCGCCGAGCTCTGTGTTCTACTCGCTTTTGTATAGTACTTGTATTCGCTGTAATAAAGTAATAATTTCAAATTACAGTATTTCGGGCTGAAATATAATTAAAATGCTTAATATGGTTAATATAAATAATTTTATGTATTTCTAAACATAATTATGTTTAAACCAGCGCCCAAAACCCGCTTCGCGCTTCTTGGGCGCTGGAATGTGGCCTTTGCATGAGAAATTTGCCTTCCCGATAGCTCGGGTCCTTCGGACCTCCCCCCCCCCACCACACGCGCGCGTGCAACTTGCAAGAATGAGGAAATTTGTATTTTTTCACATTGTGCAAATTAGCCCTCAGGGGCCTCAAAAATTAGTAAAACCGGCTTTAACTTTGTAAACTTGTATTTTATCGACATTCTCAAAACGCCATCGGAAAGGAGGTCGATTCCCAAATGACGGAGGATGGGAAGTTTGGACACGGGAAGGCCCTCAAATCGGGGCTCGAAACTGACATCCACACACACACAAAGACATACGCCAAAATTATATAAGGTAGGATATAATTAATATATCCTTAATATAATTTTTCAAAAGAGCTATCGGATGGCATGCTCGAATAGATACAACGAGGCTCTGTATTAGTTATTTAAAAATGTAAAATTTGCGAAAAAGTGCCAAAATTGTGTCCACCCCCGTTATTTCACCCCTCCCCCCCCGTTAAGCAACCAGTGCCCGATTTCCACCGAATTTATCGTCTTTCTAATGTCCAGCAGCTCTCCAATTTCGGCGTGTGATGCATTCCCCCATGGCCACTCGGTGTCATTTGTATCCGCGCGTCGCCCCCACCCTCCCCCCATTTCGGCCAAATCCGCCCCCTTGCCCAATTTAGGTCAAGCTATCAAAAACTTTTCAAACCCGATCGACTTGACTAAATTTCCGCTACTTTCCACTTTACGTTATCAGGTTTATCGATTTTATTAGGTTTAGACGCTTGGATTTAAAATTACGGCTCTCGAATTGTGTTTAAAACTCATTTTTGGATCTCAAAGTTTAACTTGCTAATGGCCAATTTCATTAAAATATCTATTTCCAGCCTCGAAATTTATGATTGTGGTTAATTTATAAGCTGTGATGTAAATTCAGGCTTCAGAACCTGTTGAAAATCGATTTTTGGGCTGTAGGTTTAGGGTTTTTGTTTACTAGTTTCAAAAAAATGTTTATTTTCAGGTTTTGAAACTTTTATTTAAGATTAGACGGTTTAATTAATTGTGATTATAACTCCATTTTGCATTCAGTTTAGAATTATAATGGTACCAGGGTTGAAAACCGCTTCGCGCTTTTCAACCTAGCCTATCCAGGACCTGTGAAAGTCCTTAATTGGCATGTTTCTTCCTGAATTCTAGCAAGAAAAAAGTGAAAAACGGCTCCTCTGTCCCTTTATATAGGCTCTTCCAACTTCCGGCGTATGGTAATTTCCCCTACCAAACAGGGTTTTACAAAAACCTATTTTTAATAGCGAAAACCGCAATTTTTCAAAATTTTGATGTGTGTGCAGTCGATTCCGGACCATTCTAAACCTATTGTCGTTTCTTCCCTATCCAAAAAACCCTTCCCCGAGGCTGTAGGAGCGGAACATCCTAACGGAAGTGCATGCAAATATACACACACACAAACACTATTTTTTTATATATAGTAGGATGTTTCATAAAAATTTCCATTCCTGAAAATTTAACTATTACCGATATCGCGTCCTTACTTTCCTCGTACTTTTCGCTAACAGTTAGGCGTCAATAAAATTATTTTTTTTGTTCTTGGTTTTCTTTTTCCTATATTCCTTCTTTAGGGTTTTTATTAAAAAAAATGTTTCGTAAAAAGGCCACTTGAGGTGGCTTTTCCATTCAAGAAGCATTTGCAGTAATCGCAGGTCAAAATTTGAGACCAAATCCTAAACATTTCATGACGTAATCGATCAATACATGACGAGATCAAATCTACGTCGGGTTTGGGGGGCAAATTGTCGTAAATCCCTGAAAAAAGCCGATCTTAAATCTATTTAACTTGTGGAAAAGTGTGTTTAAATTTTTGGCAACTTTATGTTTCAAAAAATTGAGTTGCAGGGTTGATTTTCCGAGTTTTTTAATCAATCAATGAATTCTCGCTCTTGCTGTAGTGAAATAGAGCTTCGGAAAGTAGTTTTTATTGCTATTATCGCCTTTTTTCCATAAATAAAAATTTAACAAAATTTCTAAACTTTATAACATGTCGTAATTACAGATGGACTACACGGTCACGCCC
Source organism: Mesorhabditis sp. LJ9110 (assembly GCA_038088335.1). Lineage (NCBI taxonomy): Eukaryota > Metazoa > Nematoda > Chromadorea > Rhabditida > Rhabditidae > Mesorhabditis > Mesorhabditis sp. LJ9110. Next base: position 150,969 of record JBBGBA010000178.1, on the reverse strand, counting down.
ACCGACTCGCTGGAGCGGATCGCCGCCGCACATGACTGCACGGTGGGCGAGCTGATGAAGCTCAACCGGATGGGCAGCAGAATGGTAAGGTTTTCGAGTCAAGTTCCACAACAATCTCTGCCAACCTACCCTCCTCTCATAGTCCGTCCATTTCCTCAAACAATCTCTGCTAGCCTGCCCTCGGTCCGTCCATTTCCTCAGAAATCTCTGCTAGCCTGCCCCCCCGTCCATTTCCTCCTCCAATCTCTGCTAGCCTGCCCTCCTCTCGGGGTCCGTCCATTTCCTCCTCAATCTCTGCTAGCCTGCCCTCCTCTCGGGTCCGTCCATTTCCTCCTCCAATCTCTGCTAGCCTGCCCTCCTCCGGGGTTCGTCCATTTCCTCCTCCAATCTCTGCTAGCCTGCCCTCCTCTCGGGGTCCGTCCATTTCCTCCTCCAATCTCTGCTAGCCTGCCCTCCTCTCGGGGTCCGTCCATTTCCTCCTCCAATCTCTGCTAGCCTGCCCTCCCCCTCGGGGTCCGAATTTCCTCAAGAATCTTTGGTTGTTAGCACATCTAAAAACAGAGCCGGAGTGGTATTGCAAATTTAATTTAGAGAATTCCCTCACCAAATGTCGAAACATTTTGATTAAAATTTTAAATTCGCAACATTTTTTGTATCGTTTTCCACGTGCATTTTATGATTTGCACGCCCGCAAATATGGCGGCGCCCAAAATTTAAACAAAGCTTCTCGCCCCCATTCCCTCGTGATAGTCAAAACAGCCGGTTGCCGCCGCTGGGGACTGCTCTTTCTGCGAAATATGGCTTTTCCCACGCGCCCCCCGGAAATCCTGGCCATTTCCCGGGGCCGACCAGATGTTTCAACGATCAGCCATCTTTTGGAAAGATCTTTTCGCCATGTAAATCATCCCCAAAAATTAATAATTTTTCTAGAAATTCAGGTGATAATTGACATAGAGGGTTTTTTTATAGTTTTTTAGTTTCGTATTTTTACATTTTTGCGATCGTAATTTGGTTCTCTAGAAAAATGAAACATTCGCCGCTTTCATTAATGTTCCATAATAGAATTTTCTGATTAATTTAATGATTTTTTTTTCAGGTGTTCCCGGGCCAGAAAATCCTGGTGCCCTCCCCGATGTCGGATGACGTTTTTGACGCATCTGCCGCGCTACTGCCAGCAGGAATCAGTGGTGCTCAGGCCGCGCGTAAGTATTTTGCGTTTAGAAACATTTAATTAAAACCCTGAATGTATTACGCCAAATTAAAAATTTGAAGTTTATATACCTTAATTAAAACCGAACTGTCGTCCTTTAATCCGCTATTTGCGCTTTAATGACTATTTTAATTCCGCGAGCTAAAAAGTTGTAATTTAGCTGCTAAGTTAAATTGAAAACATTAAATTCCGCTGAAATAAAAGCAAAATAAGAACACACTAATGGAGTACGAAATGGATAAATTATATAGTTGGATGACCTTTATAACCCAGAAACATTCGATTTCACGACCTCTGTTTACGGATTAATTTTGATCTTAGTTACGCGGTCAAAAAAGCTAAATGTATCTTCATTAAATGGAACTGAAGTAGATCCGATTTAGCTTATTAAACGCAAGGAAATGTATAGGAATTTATGTTTAAAAATTCACAAAATGTATGTCAGAAAATTATTAACATTTTTTTACCCAGAATTTTTTATTATTCTTTTACCGAAACCATATTAACATTATAATGAAGAGCATTGGATTAATTTTGTGAAACCTCCTTTTTTAGCTGACGGCATCCGAAAAGGGCCGGGCGGTGCTGTCCCGTCGAACTCCCGTGGAAATTTGCTAAAAACCCAGAGCGCCCCCACGAAAAGTGATACGGCAGATGGCGACTCTGTGGACAGCGACTGCCTGCAGAGGTTTTTGAAAATAAAGGTAGCATCTTTTTACTGAATTCAATTTTCCTTTACAAAAAGTGAAATTAAACCTTGGACTTTCTATTTGAATTAATTAAAAAACCACAACTTTCAGGTCGTTTCGTCACAAACCTATGGTAATTTTGGCTAAAACGCGCTAGATTACAGCCACTATAATCCTTGTCTTATATTGCATCTTGCGATGCTTCCAAAAATTGATCACCCTGAGGTCTTAGCAAAGGCCCGGGCAGATTAAGATATTTCATTGCGGTGGGGGTGTGGGTGAGGAAGTGGGAGAGGAGTGGGCTAGGTGGGGGCGAGTGGGGGAAGAGAAGGGAACACGCAGTGAGCACACAGCCATCACCCGTGTGTGGTCAATACCCCGCCCTGTCGGGACAAGGAAGGCATCTTCGGATTTGGGCGTATTAAAGGAGCGTTGAGGGTTGGGAAAATATGGTAAAAATCTATCGCATTAATTTTTATCTCTAATTTACATTAAGCAGCTTTAAAAAAACCAGAAACACTATTTTAAAGGATTCTGTATCGAGAGAGAGAGAGGAAGAAAAGAGAGAGAGAGAGAGAGAGAGAGAGAGAGAGAGAGAGAGAGAGAGAGAGAGAGAGGGAGAGAAAGCGAGCGAGATACGGAGAGAGAGAGAGGGCGAGAGGGGCGACAGAGTGTGAGAGTGAGAGAGCGGGAGAGTGCGGGAGAGGGGGAGAGCGAGAGAGAAGCAGAGAAAGAGAGAGGAGAGAGAGAGAGAAAGAGAGAGAGCTATTTTAACCCAATAAAACGACTTTTCCAGGTAAAACAACTCACCGAGTCCGACGGTACCGTAACCGGCACACTACTCGTCACCCCAAATTGTCTGATGTTCGACCCGGACGTCTCGCACCCCCTGGTCAAGGAGAATGGCCCCGATTTGTATGGGATGGTGGCGAAGTCAGTGCATTTATTTTTTTAATTTATATGTAATTGCAGCGTGCCGGCTAAAAATGCAAGGCAATAATAATAAAAAAATATAAATTCCGACCGCTTACCCCATTAAAAATTAAAAAGTCGCCTTGGAGCACGAAAAATTTGAAGCATTTTATTTTTCATAAAAGCGTACGGTTTCTTTGTCATAAAATTTATTTATATTAGCCTATTAATTTTAAAGTTACGATCAAAGTCAAATCGGTTAAATTTATTAAATAGTTAAAATAGATGCCTGACCTTTTGGAGCAATGCTCTGTAAGTGAAATCTTAGCCAGGCGAAAAAATTTCGATTTTAAGTTTTGATGAAACATAGGTTTTAGAAGATCAAAAATGTTGAAGATTAGTGAAATGGTATTTTAATCTTTTGCTATTGTTTATTTATAGGTACTTTTTTAAAATACATAACAAATAAACTTATTAACCATATTAATGACCTCAAACATAGACCTGAAAAATTAATTGGTTTCAAAGAATCGCTTGTTTCCAAATAGCCGCTCAATTTAATTCCGTGGTAAAAGTTAAGGATTCGGTGATTTAAATCCATTTTTCAGCATGGACGACATCATGGCAGTGTCCGTCTACAAGGACGTCGGCGCATTAATGGGCGATAAATCGGGAAAGAAGAAGGAGATATTCCGACCACAACTTCAAGACGTTCGTCTAAAAATGTTTCAAATTTTCAGATGATTTAGGATCGGCATTTGATGGTATTATCCATTTGTGGTAACGGCAGTTAATAAACAAAAAATATTACCATTTCAAAACTTAAAAAATGAATTTAAGATTTCTGAGAAATTTATGATATTCTGAAGACTTTAAAATTAAATTTGAGGGGCCAATCCGCTACAAGAATTTACCAAAATCAACGCTAAAATTAGAATAACATAGTAGTGAATAAAATTTATGCCATCTCAATCGCCATTTTAATTTGAGTGATTTTTCTTTGAAATTGAAGATCACCGATTAGTTTTTCAGATTTTTAGCGCGACTGGAATATGTACGAAACATAAATTTTTACAGTCGAAAAAATTGCGAATATTTATAAATTTTCGAATTTAGGTAAACTCGCAATCCCCTGAAGACGCTTCACGACCAGGTAAATTTTAAAAATGAATATAAAATATTTAATAATGATTTTTTAGTATTTTCCACATCCTTTGACGGGTCCGAGCCGGAGAGCGCCGGCTACGAGTCGGCCGATGACCAGGTAATTTTGTATAATCAATTTGTTGCATTATTTATACGTTATTGTATATAAAAAATGCTTATTTTTATTTAAATAATTGTTATGTTAAAAATAGATGCTATTTTTTAAGGGATGTTTACTATTTGGATTTTTCGGAGCTTCATTAAAATGCTAAATTTAGTACAATTAAAAGTTTATAGAGATTTATGCTGTAATGTTTTAATTATAACTTTGGTAAATTTGTAATTTAAATTAAATTGATTAATTTCATTTAATCCATACTTTGACTCTCACGAAATCAATAAAATTTTGAGTTAGTAGCGCCGAAAAAGTATCGTGTTTCAGAAAAATTCCTAACAGCACAAAAATTGTTTTCACGAATAGGCGTTATCTTTGCAGATTTTAATGTGCTTTTTTGTAGTTTAAAATTTTAAGAATTTTTAGCCCCCAAAATCACCCCGGATCAGCTCGGAAACGCAGTTGCCCTCGATCACCGAGGAAAAGGCGGGAAAAGACTCACCACAGGTAAGCTGGGGTTGGGCTACAGACTATAGCTAAAAATATAGTTTTTTTGTTTAAGAAGAGTTAAATTGAAGAGCAAATTCCATAAATAAAATTACCGCAAATCTGCTAATTTCGAAATTTGACAATGTCGCAATTTCGTAACGCCGAAATTCATAATGCCGAAATATCATGATACCGAATGTATGCAAAAATCATGGTGGTTTTGACTCTTCGCCTATTATTGTGGTCTCTAACTTACCAAGTATAATTTTTCATGAAACTCATTTTTCTCGGTAATAATTTTTTAGATTAATCTCAAAATGTCGAAACTCATAAGGTCAAAAGTTCAACATGACGAAATTGCATGCAGAAGATTTGGGAGATTTTCCGGGGAAAATTATTCAGGTCCTATCCCTAAACGAGCCATGAAGTCTGGCCCACCCGTTTCTGGGACCCTAACATAACTTTAATCCTTCCAAAAAGTCGATTTTTTTCCCCCGAAAACACCCCGGTTGCTTCTAAAACAATAGGCTTAAATTCGCGCTCAAATTTTGACTTTTTAGAGCCTTACGACTTTTCAAAACCTGGGATAAAAAATAAGTTTCACGGTTAAAGGATCACCCGAGAATTTGAAACCTAGCAATTAAATCAGGACGGGCATTAAAATAAAATAAAAATTCCATTTATAATTAAAAGACAATACAAAATTTTAATGGTATTAATTTAGATGGATACTTCAGTAAATAATATTTGTATTTATGGATAAAATTTAATTAGTCGGATAAGGTCTTAGAGGTGTATTGAATTGAATCATTTTCCAGCTCCGCTCCCCAATAACTGACGATGCGCCCCGGAAGCGCAGCATCAGCGATGGTGGTACGTTTTATTTAATTTGATCAGATTCAGATTCAGTTTTATTTTAATTTATTTTTTATTCACATTTTTATTTTTATCTTTAAGATATTCAATTTTTTAAATAGCCGTATTATTAAAAATATCTTCAAAAATAAAAGAATTTAATTTGCTAGCAACAACATTTCAGGCACCTTTCCGCAGCGATTTTTTTCGCTCCGGCGAAAGGGTAATTTGCATAACGTAAATACCGTAATCATGGTCCGCACTACATTTCTATACCTATGCCAGTATTTTGGCGCACTTTCCGCTTTCCGCACCGGAATTGCGTTCCGTTTTTTCTGCTGTCTTTTCGTGGCTTTGGAATTCTATTTCGAAAAGATTCGATGTCGAAACTTCAATAATGCGTTAAAAAAAATTTTGAATATCATAAAAACTTGAGGCTAAGCTTTTTGAAAATGTTATTTTCGGGTAAAGGGGTCGATGAATTCGGGATTAATTAATTAGGTGGTTAGGCAAATATCTGAAACATAGCTTTTCTGAGAAAGAGGTATAATAATATTAATTGTTGATTTGCTACCAGTTTGTCGAAATTCATTTTTCGAAACGAACGAAACCATATTTCGAAAAAAAGGAAATTTCGACAAAACGATCATCGACAAAACGGGATTTAGACAAGATGAAAATAAGCTTGAATTGTTATATCCAACAGCTCATGTTCGTTCTGCTGAAGATGATCTATCAATATAACGATAAAGGGATGCCGACGGCATAGTCAATCGGTTACGCGCGGAAAAGAAAACGTCTCTGCACCTCTCACCAGGGCGTGCTCTCTGCCCTGTTGGCTACTTGCCAATTTGTTGATGGGGGGGGGGGGGGATCGACACATGCCGTCGGCAGCCCTTTAACGATTCCTATTAAAGTACGAGAGCGAGGCCGTATTAATATAGCAGTGGTTGTGCAGAGTTCCTTATTTTGACGAAACATTTTTTCTTGGCTTCAAATTAATCGATTTTCCCGACGTTTATTTTTTTTTGTAACGCTTTTGTAAAAATATTTTTTCTAGGAATTTAATAAACAAAGTAAAAACCTTTAATAAAAATCCCACTATTTCTGCAAATCTATCTCTTCCTTTCTCCCGCTACAAACTGTCTTTTTTCCCCTCTTCCGATTCGTGTCGTCCGGTGCTGTTCAATAGCTAGGAATTTGTGTTACAACAAAGTCCCCAGACTTTTCAAAAAATCGGAAAAATTATAGGGAAAATGGTATCTACGATGCGAAACTACACACTATTATAAAACACTATTCTCTGTTTTTGGTACAAATCTTCGAAACATGGCTTTTCAGGATCAGAAATCCTCTATCAAAATCGAATCCGAGTTTGTAATTTTAAGCAAAAATATGTGCGATATTGATGTGTTTTTTCGTCAATTTCGAAGCTACGGCGTATCAAATATTATTTGACATATTAAGTGACAGAAATAATACAACATTTTTTAACCAAAGCCCAGCCCTGTCAAGGAGATTTTCATTAAAACCAGGAATTTGAATGGAGTAAAATTTTTTAATGACTTCCACAGTAATGCTTATTTATTCTTAATCTATATATGTTTTTTGGGTTAGAGTGCAGTTTACCCCCCCCAGCCCTAACTTTTCAGCCATACGTCCTATTAATGCCGAGTATCTCAAAATGTTCGCCGTGGTCGAATTACTATAAATAAGTTGTTTTCTTGCGGCAAAAATTGCTAAAAATTTTTTTACAAGATTTTGAAAGTTGAAAAGATTAAGCCGCTATCTTGATGTACTAGGGGTCTAAAACTCAAATATTTTTATTTTCCGCTATTTTTTTCAGCTCAAACGTACTGTAGCTTATTCTCCAGAGCAAGACTACATTTTGGTACCATTGACAGCTCTGTACGTCAAAAGATAGCCGAGATACGAAAACTCACTTTGAACAGCAAAATTTACTAAAGAACCAGACTTATAATTGTTATAAAAAATTTTCTAACAATTTTTGATGTAAGAAAACAACTTTTTTATAGTAATTCGACCACGGCGAACATTTTGAGATACTTGGCGCATTAATAGGACGTATGGCTGAAAAGTTACGGCTGGGGGGGGGTAAACTGCACTTAAGCCGTTTTTTGTATATAAATTTTATGAATATAAATTAAATCAAAAAATATTAATATGTATTTTTGCCGATCTGAGAGATTTAATTGTCAAAAAGGTTTCACGGACGTTGACTATGGACAATGAAACACTATTTTTCGATTCAAAGCCATAGTCCGAGACGTACCTTCAAATTAAATCAAAGAATTTAAATGATTACATTTTGAACAAGTTTTTCGAAAAATATTCATTTTTATTACGAATTTTAAAAGCTCAATTCAGATGAAGCCGGCAAAATCGTGGACGACGACGGGAAACCGAGGGCTGAACTCCGCGCTGCGCAAAGTTTTGGTAGCAGGTGAGCGCCCGCATTAAAAAAAATATTCTACAAAAATCTAATCCCAAATTTGCATGCCCGAGACATTTTTCGGTGCGCCTGGGCCTGGTAGCGGCGCCTATTTGCCAATTGCATACTACAGGATACTTTAACGCTTTTCTCTCAACTATCCGGGCTGAATTCTAAGAAAATTCGAAATCCACAGTGATCTCTGCTAGCCTACTCAGGAGGGCAGGCTAGCAGAGATTGGAGGAGGAAATGGACGGACCCCGAGAGGAGGGCAGGCTAGCAGAGATTCTTTGAGGGAATGGACGGACCCCGAGAGGAGGGCAGGCTAGCAGAGATTGGAGGAAAATGGACGGACCCCGAGGAGGGCAGGCTAGCAGAGATTGGAGGAGAAATGGACGGACCCCGAGAGGAGGGCAGGCTAGCAGAGATTGGAGGAGAAATGGACGGACCCCGAGAGGAGGGCAGGCTAGCAGAGATGGGAGGAAATGGACGGACCCCGAGAGGAGGGCAGGCTAGCAGAGATTGGAGGAGGAAATGGACGGACCCCGAGAGGAGGGCAGGCTAGCAGAGATGGAGGAGAAATGGACGGACCCCGAGAGGAGGGCAGGCTAGCAGAGATTGGAGGAGGAAATGGACGGACCCCGAGAGGAGGGCAGGCTAGCAGAGATTGGAGGAGGAAATGGACGGACCCCGAGAGGAGGGCAGGCTAGCAGAGATTGGAGGAGGAAACGTGTGCAGTTCTTCTAACGCTCCCTTCTGCGTGTCTGCCATCTTCTCTGCTCCCTCTTTTCTCTATCTTTGGCTTGTATGCAAAATAGATATTCTCCGGGGGCCGCGCGACGTTCGTTCGGCAAATTGGGGCGAACGCTGAGGTAGGTGGTGCGCCGTCGTGTTTTGGTCGTTTTCTACCGTACCCCCCTAATTATACGGTTTCCCTGCCGTAATGATATCGTCGAAAAACTGGTATTTCAATTACGCAAAAACCACTAGGGCGTTGGAAACACTATAACCCGCAAAAATTTTTGGAATGTGCGCCTTTTTGAAAGATACTTTTTTTCACCAATTGAAACTGAACATACGTTTGCTATAATTTTTAAGGTAATCATTTCTTATCGATTGGTAAAAACCACGAGCATATTTAGCCAAAATTGAAACTAAGTTTTTTTTTACCTTTATTTTTAAATTCGAAAAACATTTTTTTTTTATCACATTCTTTGCATTAATGTGTTGTTTTTCGCGTGGCTTTGTTTCAATTTTTTGTTTGGACTATCCAGCGCGGCTATCAGGCTAGCTTCGATGATTTTTATAACTTGCATCTATGAAACCAAAAATTTTTAATTTTTGTGGAAGTAACTAGTATTTCCTAAGTGTAAATTTTAATTTAAATAAAGATAAACTTTATATTGAGCAAATCAAGGAAATCGATTATAACTAATTTATGTTTCAAAAAATCTTGGTGGTTTTTCGCACAACCTAGCATTAATTCCATCAAAAGCTTTACATAATAAAAATAAAAATTTTAAAAAATGTAGCTGAGCCCCGTTAATCCCCTTAATTTCCAAGCTGTCTCTCGCCAATGTCCATTTCGTAAGTTGCATTCGCCCGGCTCAAAGTAGGGCCCGGGTTACGGTAGTAAACATGATTTTTCCTGCACGAATAACCAAGCCCCGCCCACTTTTTTGTAGGGTGGAAATGTAGAAAAAATATATAAAATTACTGATATTCTGGAAAGGTATATAATTCTGGATTTTTAAGAATTACGGAGGCGCAGATGAACTAAAGAAACTGTTAATAATTGCGATGCCCAGTTAAACATCAATGTCGAAACCAGCCGAATTTTCTGGGGCCTAGGCGAGGCTTAGCTGGCATGTGCTTCTGGCTAGGCTTTGGCTTAGGCTTAGGCTAGGCTTGGCTTAGGCTGGCTTAGGCTTTGGCTTAGAGCGGCTTAGGCTTAGCTTAGGCTTGGCTTAGGCTTGGCTTAGGCTTGGCTTAGGCTTGGCTTAGGCTTGGCTTAGGCTTGGCTTAGGCTTGGCTTAGGCTTGGCTTAGGCTTGGGCTTAGGCTTGGGCTTTGGCAAGCTTAGGCTTCGGCTTAGGCTCAGGCTTCGGCTTAGGCTTAGGCTTCGGCATAGCCAGTGTGTTTATTATGTAAGATATTAATTTTGTCTGAAATTGATACTTTGTCAAAATGGATGAGAAATGCTATGGATCCGGTGATCTCAAAATTACGATGATGACTGCAAAATTACCGTTAGCAATGGGTGAAACAGATTTTTTTTTGGATGACTCAGGAATTTACTAAATTATATCGGGCGGTTTTTCGTAGCGTAAAAACGTATTTAACTCACAAAAAAACTGTATCAAAAGCTTTAAAAAACATATTATGCATAAATATAAAAAATTTATTTGAAAAACTAGAAAAACTAACAATTTCCCAGCAACCCCGTTTCGTTTCCTGTAGCATGCCCCTGACCCCCCTTTTTCTCTCTCGTGCTTTTGGATCGAGTGTTTTTTTGGGTGGAACGGCGTGTTTTTACAAGATTTCAATATTTGTGAATTTTAGAATTTATCAGAATTTTTAGGAATTTCGAGAATAATTTGAATGTTTCAGCGCGAAAGCGAAGAGCGGCGTGCAGACGATGGCCAAGGGCGCGGAGAGCGTGGCGCATGGTGTCGTTACGCACACGAAAAGCGCAGCCGGTAAATTAGTTTCATTAATAAACCTTTTTATTGTTTGATTTTAAATATATGAAATTAACGATAATTTTTGTACGTTAATATAAAAAAAAGCGCGCGGGCAATAAAATTAGGATTTGAATTCAAAGATCCATCTGAATCGGATTAGTAGAGAAATACAATCCGAAAATACCAGCGAAAATGAAACATTTTAACCTCATTTTCAGAGAGAATTGATTTTATTTTGCTTTATTAAGAAAATTAAAGGGTACCGGAATGTTAGCGGGGTGGTTAGCTGGGGATTTTTTCCAGTAATCCCGTAAGCCCTTTAATGAAAATAAATCATTTTTATGGTATTTTAGATAGTTTTTAGGGAAAAAATCTAATAAAAAATTTTCGATTTTTTACTTTTTGTCAAAATTGTTTAGAAAATGGCGCCTATTTAATGAAATAGTAGAATTCACAAATAAATGTTTTTCTAGATTCCCTCCAAACCGGAATTCAAACCTCGGCAAAAGTGGTGGGGGACAGCGCGAAGGCGGCCGCCGATCGTGTTGCACAACTGCCCGAAAACATCGTCAACAAGGTATGTGAATTTTATTAAAAACTAGTCGATCGAAGTGAGGCATGTTAAAACCAGATATTTTTAAATTAAGGAATCGGAATCAATTTTTCTCAAGGTACCGATCCAATTAGCTTCCGAAATTTCCACGGTAGTAGGCAATTTTGAGAAACATGTATTTCTGGGCCTGTGGCTAGATTTTGAATTCGGGTAAGAAACGACGAATAGTTATGAGAGAGAAGATTAGAAGATTTTAGTTAAATTAAATGTTTATTAAAAACAAGTTGTGTTATTAAAAAATTGTTTAATGTCAATAAAAACACCATATTGAAATCATTTTAATAACTAAATCGAAAGGATCTTTAAAAATTCGGGTTTCAGGGCAGCGAGCTGATTGCCGACGGCGTCAACGGGGTCAGCGGCTTTTTTGCCGTCGAGGTAGGGATTCAACCGATTTTTTTAAACATCAAGAGAGAGAGAAACAGAGACACAATTTTAAACAGAGAGAAAGAGAGAGAGAGAGAGATAGTGAGCGACAGAGAGCGATAGAGAGTGAGTGAGTGAGACAGAGAGGGAGAGAGGAGAGAAAAAGACAGAAAGAGCTCCAGCTAGTCTACGCTAGGCGAAAATAGGCCAGTTGATCCCCCTCTCCACCGGTCCGTTCGAAGTGATTTATGCAAAAACTAGTTTTCCCCCGCCCCTCGACTTGTCTGCAGCCAAAATACACTCGAATTTTGCTAAAACGCCCAAAAATTCATCGGGGTTTCGTGAATTTTCCCGCTCTAAACTACAAAAATGCGCCCATTCCGCCGCCGACGGCAGTGCTACGATCTGCTGAAAGCGGTATAAGTTAGAGCTCATAAAATTAACTATTTAACGTATTTTAACTTCTTCAGCGAGTTTTCCAAGTCATCGGGCCTATAAATATTAAGTGGAAATGATTCGGCGACCCTTTTTACCCCAGGCAATATTTCCGGCGAAAATCCCCCAAAAATACGGTAAATAAAGCGATTTTTATAACGTAAAATTGTCGATTTTTTATGGATTCACGGCCGGAAGTCGATTCGAATCGATAAAAAAAGAAAAATATAGCCAAACAACGCGTTGAAAATTGTTGTAAAAAATGAATCTGACTGTGACGCGAAAATTGGCGTCCATACCTCTTGCCCGCGCCCGCGACACGCAACGCGCCCGCCGCTCGCAGGGCTCAAAAGAGCGTAACCGCTCACGAAATGCCAAGAAAATGCGCGTTGCGTGCCGCGGTTGCGGCAGATCTATCGGGTTAGTAATTCACGGCAAAATGGTCACTCATTACGAAAATTCCGAATATCGTATCTCTACATTTCAATCAAACATCCTTTTTTTCAGTTCTTAGATTTTTCAAATCACAAAGTTTTCAGATTTTTTAGGGTATAAATTTTTAAATTAAATAATGCTACATATTAATTTTGATAGCCTAGAATTATTTATTGAATTTCAGCAAGAACAGCGCACCCCGCAGCAGCTGAAACGGGACCAATCCCTTGCCACCCTCGAGGGACTACGGTAGGGGAAATGTGTTTCCGGAAAATAGGAGTTTAGATCGGGGGATAATGGGCTTATTCCGCATCTCGTTCCGAGCGTTAAAGTGCTTTTTATTGCTTCTAAACACCTCAGAACACCCAAAACGCTTTTTATAGCTATACAAGAATTTAGACTTCCCCGTTTTTTTTAATTTTTAGATCTTTGCCAAGCCAACCTTTAAAAAGCCTTTAGAAAGGATTTTTGTCGCATAATGAAAACGTTTTTTTTTGTTGAAAAGAACCGACTTTTAAGCAAAAATATAGCGGATTTTGATGGAAGTCCAGGGATCATTTTTATGAAACAGCTAATTAAAATTATTTTTTTTGTGGCTAACATTGCGGCCATAGACTGGGCCTCGTTCTCTCATTTGAACATTTTAAGAGAATGAAACACTTGTTTTTAACAAAATTTATTCCGAAAATTTTCAGCCAAAAAACGGCGGCCGCCCGGCAGGAGGCCGTCTCGAAGGGAATCGACCAAACCGCGTAAGTACATTTAATGCTCTTCAACGATTTGCATTTGCGTTTGTGGCATGCCCCTGAAAAGTGTCACTTTCTCGCACGCTCCCGATAGAACCTCGATAGAGCCTTAAAGCACCTGGCAAGGTATGGCTATGCATTCGCAAGCAACGCGCACGACACATTTTTCCTTACGTAACCGTTTATGTCGCCTAAATACGGTCAAGCGGCGTATCGCGTTGCGTGTCGCGGATCCATATGAGAACGTTAGCCACGCCCTCCCTGTCCCTTTAACGGGGCGGGATTGCATGATTATGGGTTTTCCACGCCCGCGACACGCAATGCTCACGTCCAATTTTTCATTGCGTAATCGATTACGACCCCTAAATGACGGCCAAGCGACGCGCGTTGCGCGTCGCGGAGGGTGAAATCCATATGGTAACGTTAGCCACGCCTTCCCTGCCCATTTAACGGGTCGGGAACGCATGATTATGGGTTTTTCCACGCCCGCGACACGCAACGCTCACGTCCAATTTTTCCCTGCGTAATCGATTACGACCACTAAATGACGGCCAACGGCGCGCGCGTTGCGTATCGCGGGCTTGAGAATTCGGTTAGACTCTGTGGCCAAGCCTTTCCCGTCCCTTTAAAAAATAGCGCATGCCATGTCGATATTACCACGTGCGCGACACGCAACGCTCACGTCCAATTTTTCATTGCGTAATCGATCGCACGACCCCTAAATGACGGCCAAGCGGCGTGCGCGTTGCGTATCGCGACGCGATGAAATCCAAATGGAATCTGTAGCCAAACCTTTTCGGCCCCTGAAAGGTCCGTCAACGAAGTCCCGCGCCGCGACACGCATCGCGCACGCCCAATTTTTCATTGCGTGATCGATTACGATCTCTAAATCACGGCCAACGGCGTGGGTGCGCGTTGCGTGTCGCGGAGAGTAAACCCCTTTGGACCCGACGTTGTGTAGTGCATCCATTTTACGTTTATCGTTTTGTGCAGATTCACGTGTGCCACCGAACCGACCGAATGCCCCGACCTGTTCAGCACCGTCGACGAGCTGCTGCACAAGTTGGCACCCATTTATTTTTCCGTAAAAAAGCATGAGTAGTAATACCGTAGTATCGTAAAGCCGTAGTAACGCAGTATTGTGACAACTTAAAGCCGTATTATCGTGATGATACCGTCATCCCGAAGTATCGTCGCTTGCAAATATTAGCATAAATATTTCTTGCTTTTAATACATTTTTGAAAAAGCATGGTTTGCTTAATAATGTTCAACCCAACCTTTTTGAATGTTTTCGAACGAAAAGTTCGAAAATTTACAATTTTGAAAGATTTTTACACATTTTGATAACCTGCTAGCCATCAAAAATTGCTAAAAAGACTTTAAAAGTACATTTATATAGTAGATAATAGTCAGCTGCATTTTTTAAATGTCGTTGCATTTACTTCCTCGAAATTAAAAAAAATTTGAAAACTAGTGACGAAAGTAGACGCAATGTTGCTTATAAAACTAAAATGATTGCCCCAGTTTTTGAAACCTTATAATTTCCAGAAATTCGCGCTCCGAATCGGAAACAGACACCTCAGCCGGCCAATCCGATGCCCCCTCCTCGCCGATTATGCCATATTTTATGGCGGTCCGGCTGACCCGGAAAAAGATGCGAAAGTGTGAGTTTTTAAAATAGAAAATATGAATTTTTTTGATATACTCAATATAACTGTTATTGACGGTCCAGCAACTTTCCACGCTTTTTTCATTCGGGAAACATTTTCTTTTTCGCGAACTGACTTTTTCACAAAATTCTGATAAAACTTTTCAAAGCCTTTCAGACTGATCTACTATTTTTTTTTCTTTCTTTTAATTTTAAGGGCAATTTTAACACGGACGCAGCAGCACGCTACTTTTTTTTCACTTATTTTTAGCTTTCGAATTATTTTAGACTCAAATATAATTTTTTTATTAAATCCCATACTAGAACCTCTCCAAATTGTTGTTCCATAAAATTTCCTACCCTCCAGCGGCAATGAAACATTTCCTTTTCCACAATTTTTTTGGGTGGTTTGCAGGTTTTCGCTGGTTATTATTATTATTAGCTTATGGGCAGGGCAACCCAATTTTTTTCCTCTATGTCCAAAAATCCCTAGTAGACCACAGTAAAATGTTTTGCGTAAAATTTATCTCTATTTTAATTCAAAAACCATTCAAAAACTTGCAAGCTTGCGATGTTGATCAAAAACCGGTCATTTTATTTGGAAACTAGAAAAGCCGAGATGTTTCACAATTTTTTAAAACCAGGAAATTGTCGTCCGGACTATTAACGAAGGCCTTTTATTGCAAAAATTGACATTTTCATGCCACCCTGGCGAGTTTCGAGATGTTTTAGAAGATCTAAAAGGCTATTGGATTTGTTTGGTATAGAAAGTTAATGTTTTCAGAGAATTTAAAAAAAATTATGTTTCAAAAACTACAAAATTCAAAAAAATTTTGCATTGATTAATTCTGTAGTTTTGCGAAATCCATAAAATTTTTGTGAAGGTCAAGTGGAGGGAAGTGTAGTGATGGGGTTAGGGCACTTGAGAGCCTTCCCCTTCCAAGTTTCCTCTTTTCTTGAAACAGGCATTTGTTCTCGGCCAATTCTCGCCTCAGCTTTCTAATGCTATTTTTCCTTATTATTTTTTTACACGTTTCGGCATTAGTTTAAAATTATCAACTCTTATAAAAATTATAAACACTATAACGTCCATAAAAACGCGGGCTTTCTAGAAAAAGTCTTTGCAGAAAAAGTGTTTCCAAGCAACATCTAAACTGAAATATCGAGTACTGCTTCATTTTTTTGTTGTTTAATCTTCAAAACAACCTAAAACATTTTAGAAGTTTTCAAAAAAGTTCTGATGGTTCTGTTGAATCTTTGAAACGTCGAAAACCAATTATGAGAATTAAAAAATGTTTTAGGTATTTTTAAAAATGCAGATTTCGAAAATTTGTCGAAAATGTTTAGCTTTCTAAAAAACGCAACGTTTTTGTTATAAACCATAAATTTTTTAAGGCCATGTCTTTTAACAATAAGCAACCCAAAATCAGATTTCCACACGTTTTTTGCAAAAAAAATGTTTTACGTAGTACTCCGAGTCCAAATATTTTCTAGGGCGTTAATAACTGAAGTGTTTGGAGTTGATTCTTTAACTGCAAAAAAAAAGAATTTTTGGAAATATTTAAGCTATTTTTAAAGCCCTGCCTTTTCTTCAGCGTGTATTTTTCGAGAGGAATTTCCGCTGGAGCCCCTTCTCCCCTTTTTGCAGCTAGCTGCTGGCAGTGGAGGTGGTGGATGCACGCCGAAAATCGATATTTCGGCTATGGCCAAGAGGGGGGAAGGGGAACCCGGCTGGCCCCAGGGGGACTCATACAAACAACCAATTCGGGGGCGATACTTTATTAAAATCCCTTTGGAATTCCTTGAGATTACTGCATTTCTTTCAAAATGTCGAAATATCTTGATGTCGATTTTCATATTGTCGAAATTTCATCATGTCGAAATTTTGCATCTGTTTACATTTTCGAAAATTAAATTCCCGAAGAAAAACCCGAATGCGATACAATGTAACATAAGAATTTCGTCATGATTTTCGACATTATGAATTTCGATATTACCATAGAAAATTTTTGCCCGCTTTACTAATTCTGCCCATAAAATATTTGCCCGCCGTTTTTTTAATGGTTTTAATGATATTGTTTTTGATTTTATACACTTTATATGATTAAAAATTAAGCATGAACTTCGCCACGGAAAATTGTGGTCGTCAAATATTTCTTGGTCTTCCGATAATTCTAAAACATGTTTTCTTGGCAATCTGCCTGAATTTGAGCTTCTTCTAGAAATTATTTTTCTCCTGCTCTAAGGTATAGACTTCTTTCGGAATACCTTATTAAAAAGCCGACCATAATTACTTGAAAATTGTTTTCGACATTTTTAAGCCATAAGTAAGCTATCCGCAGGAATACCTCCCGTTAAAATATGGAAACATTTTTTATGAAAAATTGGTATGCCTGAATTAGGGTTTTCAAATCAATTTTCCTCATTTTATAGTAGTACCCAGCTGGAGGATACTTTATTCAATTAGCTGCGAATTCCTTGAGAATAGTCTCTCCTACTGGATAAGGACCGAAAATTGCGCTATCCGAAAGTTCAAGTTACCATTACAATGCTAAAACATGTTTTTGTTAAAAATTATTTGGGCTGCGGTTTAAGCTCCGCCCATAGATTATAATGGGTTCGATATCAATAGTTTCTTGAGTTGTTAATGTTATTTTTACAGATATTAACAATGATTTATAATATTAATTAAACTCCACTGGGTAACGTGACGCGAAGACGTATTAGAGCACCCCTAAACCGCTCCATCCTTAAAAATTTTGCAACATCGATTTGCTTAAGACCTTTGTAAGGCCCTAATAAATGTTTTTGTATGTTTCCGCCTGGGTGGTTTTGGTTTTAGAAATGTCTATCGATACGATACTTTTATTAAAATTCAGCACGGACTCGAATTCCTTGAATATAAATTCCCCGAAGTCGGGTCCGAATCAATAAACCAGAAACGGCTCTGGCTTCAAAAAACATTGAAACGTGTATTTTATGAAAATTATTTTAATATTTCTAAGCTATTCCTTGTGCTAATTGCTTTCGATTCTGCAAGATTTACGCCAGGTGTTACAGCCGCACGATTGAATAAGTCATACGAAAAACGGTTTTGTCACTCGAAATGTTGAAACATTTTTAGAGCATTTTTCAAATTTTTGTATTTCCTTTTGTTACCCAAAAATTTCTTAATGCCATTTTAAACTTGCGATTAATTACCTTTTTAAAGGGATCGACAAGGCAATACGGTAGATTTTTGGCTATAGATTTTATACGCCTATTACGGGACCGCGACACCCAACGCGACTGCCGAGCGGCTGGCGTGGAGGGGATTTTCCCGTTACGGCATGAAACAGCCCCTGCAACATATTAAATATACTGGTGCTCAGACCATTTAAGTGATTTACCAAGTGACCTCCAAGGAAAATTAACCCAAACTAAAATCAGATGACCTTTTAAAAACCTGAAACTTTTTTTCTTCACCTGCTCTTCGAGTCTATTTATCATGAAAAAAATTCCATTTTTTGCGGCTACTAAGATCATTAAATTCCCATCAGATTTTATATGCATTTTACGAGACCGCGACACGCAACGGGGCCCGATTACCGATTAGAGCGGCCGGGAACCTAGTACGCAATGAAAGGGCGGCATGCGCGTTGCGTATCGCGGAGGCGGCGGACCAGGGGCTGATATACAGTTGCCCCTCCCCTTAAAACAATTTGAAATTGGTTTATGACCCTCAAATCATTGTTATATTTTTGTTTTGAGTGCATTTACGAGGATACCAAGTGTAACGCCAATTACCGACAACTAAATTCTCATGAGCTTTTGAAAACCTGAAACTTTCTTTTTTCATCGGTTCCTCGAGTCCTTATCTAGCAGAAAGCCCATTTTTTACAGCAACTAAAACCATTAAATTCCCTTTTAAAATGCATCCAATTTCAGCGAAAGCCACGCGAACATCGTCGATCAACAACGGCTCGTCCGTCTCCTCCTACGACGACGACTGTCTTTTTGGCAATCGGTTAGTTTGAGTTGAACCTTTGATGAAACATTTTAAAACAAAGCCCAGGGCAAAATATTTGAAATTTGATAGTGACAACTAATATTTTTGTGAAAAAGCACGTTTGAATTGGCTTTAGGAAAAACTTTTTGCCCCCTTTAAACTCTTTTTTAATTTTCAAGTTTTTGAATCGAGCGCGTGCCAGGAAACGATAAAAGTCAAAAGTGTGCCAGAGTGTCGGCCCGTTTTCTTTTTGTGGCTTTCGCAAATAGACTCTCGCCTGGTCGCGCTAAAAGCAATTGATATTCCAGGGTCTGGACTACACTACGATGCTATTTTAAGTATTCAATACTCAAATTATGCGAAATGGCCGCAATTCTGAAGTTCATGAAATGTTTCAGGAAAAATATACCCCGCCGCAATTTTTGAGCGACATATTAAACAGATAGCCTGCCTGGTGAAATTTATAGCTATTTCATCACGTGTTTAAAGTTAGTTAGACTTTTAAATTTGCTTAATTATTCCATCAATTTCAGGCTGAAGCGCGAATTCTGGTTCACGATCCCGCGCAACAAGGCCGACTCGATTTACGGTTTCCTGCTGCAGTGGTCCCCCGAGAAATACGGACAGGTGAGGGCAGGCTAGCAGAGATTGGAGGAGGAAATGGACGGACCCCGAGAGGAGGGCAGACTAGCAGAGATTGGAGGAGGAAATGGAAATGGACGGACCCCGAGAGGAGGGCAGGCTAGCAGAGATTGTTTGAGGAAATGGACGGACGAAGAAATGGACGAACCCGAGAGGAGGGCAGGCTAGCAGAGATTGGAGGAGGAAATGGACGGACCCCGAGAGGAGGGCAGACTAGCAGAGATTGGAGGAGGAAATGGACGGACCCCGAGAGGAGGGCAGGCTAGCAGAGATTGGAGGAGGAAATGGACCTATTAACCAATTTTTATAGGACACTGAAGAAACAGAAGACTCCTCCGCCGTCACGATCCCTAAAAACCATCCAAGTGCCGGCTTCATCGTGCTGGACGCCGAGGCCGACGAGGCGCTGTCAGGTTGGTGTTTTGGGGAGCTTTTGAAAGATTATGTTTCAACGAAAATTTATGTAATTTTTCTGGATTCCTTGCGTATTGAAGGTTTTGCAGAAATCACCGCGGTCCATATTTTTTTGGTTTTCCAGGTATGTCAGTCTGTCGGTATTATTGTCGACGTTTGAATTTATGATGAATTATTTTGACGCTTGTGATGTTTTCTAACTATGACTTAATGTTTCCATCGATTCTCTCTTTTGTTTCGTGCTTTTCGATGTTTCATATTTTTGTGAGGCCCTGCAAAGTTTGCAGGGCTTAATACGAGCTCGATGCGGCTTTTAGATTTGCATCGGAGTGACGATACTTTTGAGGACTGTCGAAATCTCCGAATGTCGAAATTTCAGGATTGCGAGATTTCCGAATGCCGAGGTGCCATAATATCAAAAATAAGAATGTAGAACCTTCAGAATTTTGAAGTTTTTCTTGCCTAGGATTTGGGGTTTTTTCGTGAGACTCGCATATGTATATTTCGACAATAGGACACTTCGGCATTATGAATTTTAGATTGGCGATTAGCGATTTTAGAGGCCAATATAAGTTGAGACATTTTGAAAGCAACCAGAATAATTTTTGAATTTTATGTTTGCTTTTCCTCTATGAAAATTTTATGTCTTAAAACAAAACCAGTTTGGAAGCCATTGACGCGTTTGTAAAAATATAATGTTTGACCATCTTTGCTATTCATTCGCTGGTGAATCGAGCAATTCCGATCACATCTAGTGACATCCTGATTTTCCCCGGTTAATTTCAGCGTAGCTTTCTAAGCTTTATAGTTGCAATTTTTGAAGAATTAACCTCGCTTTACTGTTTTTATTAACTGCAAATTTTCCTTTTAAATTAATAATCCTACTATATATAAAAAAATAGTGTCTGTGTGTTTGTGTGTGTGTCTGTGTGTGCCACTTTGCATCCACTTCCGTCTGTCTGTCCGGAGGATATCTCGATAGGGGATGAATTGTACGGTATATGATCGTCATTAGATGCGTAATGGCCTGGAGATGACTGCACGCATATCAGATTTAACAAAATCACTTATTTTCGACCTTAAATTTAAGTTTTTGTAAAAACCTCTTTGTTAGGAACAATTAGCGTAGACCGAGTGGGATTCGACTATATAAAGGGGCTCAACAGGTAGTTTTTCCTTTTTTGGTCATCTGAATTCAGGAAAATTATGCAAAGGGAAGGATAAACGGGTCAGAAGGGCCAGGGTTGAAAGTCGCGAAGCAGCTTTTCAACCCGTTACTATAATTTTTCTTCCTTATTGTTCATAGAACCATTTTTGAAAAAATTCAAATTTGTTTCAACTGCAAACTTTTAAGTTTTTGAACTAAACATTTTCCAAATTTGTTGCTTATATTTTGAAATTTTGCTTGTCTATTTAGTATTTAAAAAGTCCAATGCTTTCGAGGCAATTTTTCGCTAATTTTTACTCGGTTTTCTGGTGCGTGGCATTTCCCCATTAATTCCCAAGGTCACCCCACCCCCAGTCACTCTCAGCGATCATTGGCTGACCAAAAAGTCGCGCGACTGACTATCACCGGATCGTTTCGGAAAGATCAGATGATCTCATCTCAATCAAAGGCAACACCCTTCCCGAAAACACCCCTTTCCACCACTATTTACGACATGAAAATAGCAATAAATCCCAATTCGTGCACTACCGTCCTTTTGATCCTCGATAGGTCCTGTTTTCGACCCAAATTTTGAACCGATTTGGCCGGGCGTTACGAAACTTTATGCTTCTATTTTTGTAAAAAAAATGTTTTTCTTATCAGTGAACTTGTGCAAGCAATTTCGATATGTTATTGCAAAATCTGATCAACTTAAACCTTATTTATTATTATAATTGTGGAAGATTTATCAAATTATTTATGACTTTCATCGAGATCGAAATGGACCAACCGCGCATCAATAATTGCGCTTCCCGGTTTCCCTGGAAGGGAATATTTTGAAGGAACACACTTTTACAAACCAAATGTAGCACCGTATGTTTTTTATGAAAAATTAAATTCTTTAAGTTTATTGAAATCGTGAGCAAAGCTGATGTTTTATGAAGACACCATTGTCCGTATTCACCTAAAATTTTCACGTTGAAAATAAATGTTTCGAAGAATCTGTAGCTCAAGAGACTGGATCAGCCTCAATTGAATAAAACGTTAATGAAATAATTTTAATTTAATTTCTTTGCAACTTTTTATGAAGTTTTCATGCACCGTCTAAAATTTAGTCATTTATTTAGTTAATTAACGGCAACCCGTATTTAACGCCCTCTCGCGCCCTTCCCCCTCCTGTAAATAACGCCCCCTGTTTTGCGCCCCCTGTATTTAACGCTCTCCTGTAAATAATGCCCTGCAAAACGAGCTTTTTCCTGTAAATAACGCCCTTTCGTGGTCATTTGGAGGCGTAATCAGAAGGCGTTAAATACAGGGCGTTTAGGGCGCAATAAGGGAGGGCGTGAAAGGGCGTCAAGGCAGTTAAATACGGGTTGCCTTAATTAACGATGATCAAAATCGAAATTTTAACCGGTTTAGGCTCTAGTTTTGCAAACCGCCTGCCTAATGTTTCTTTAAAAGGACGACCAATTCTGGTGTCGGGCGCTAAAAATATATGGATTTAGTTGGTGGAAATGCCTAAAAAAATAAGTTTCAGGGACACCAGGTACGGAAAAAAATCTTAAACCGAATTCATTGGTTCAATTCTTTGTCGCTAGAAAAATATGTTTAGAAAATAAATTTTAAAAATCAAAATATTACTTTAATAATTAAAAACAAGATAAGTGTCGATAATCGTATTTCTCTATAAAGACCGATTAACATTATAAAAATGCATTTTCTATTATTAACAGGTATCTATTAAAATGTAGCTTTTCTAGGTAAGTAGCTCTTCTCTATTGTGTTGCGAAAAGCAATCCCACCCACTGCGCCCGGATTTTATGACCCTGTTTTCCTACTCTATCTACTGCCCCTCATTTTTTTGGGGGGGGGGCTGACCATGCTGCCCCCGTTTGAACTTTTGTTGATCAATTGTGCCCCCCCCCCTTCGGGTTATTTTCAACCCCCCTGCCTAAAAAGATTTCATACCATCCGTCACTAATCCCAATTTTTTTATACCTTTTCCATTCTATTTTCCACGCGCGGCGGATTTTCACATATTTTTGCGCTCAAAAAATCAGCCCCTCCCCTTTGTTGAATGATTTTTGAAAATCTGGGGTTACGGTAGCCGGGGCGCTATATAAACCCAGAAAACCTCCTGCGATTTCATCATTTTTTGGCGAATAAAGAGCTGAATTGATGAAGATTCTATTCAGGGAAAGTCAATTTTTTATGAAACATCATTTTGTGACTAACTTTTAGTTTTAAAATTGGGCTTGTAAGGTATATTTAAGGCAGAATTCATGAATGTTCGCATTAAATCCATAAAAAATAATTTAAGCTGAGTGAACCTGATTATTAATTTTTTAAAGCTCTGGTTACAAAGTTCAAAAGTTAAATTCGTTTAAAATTCAAGCTAAAACGATAATACCGTACTATAATATCGATATTCAGAAGATTTTTGAGCTTTTTTCGAATGGAGACGGCAATTTGATTTTTTTTTGCTGCTGTTAGCGGTGCGTCTTATTATGTGCATCATAATTTTTTGGACCATATGAAATTTTGAAACATATAAAAAGTCCGCTCGTTCGGATCGATGCGATGCTTTTCATGTCGCAGTTTCTTAATTTAAACCTCCACTAAACTAACATTTTTATGGGTTACCTTAAGAGGTGGTAATTCCTGACTTTTGAAAATTTTTGGAGAAAGGCGCCGGTTTCTTTGAAATGTTCCTAAAAATGGCCCGATCATCGGGTGGATGTGATTTTTGGTAGCACAATGATTTGGTGTCTAATAAATTCACAATTAATCCAATAGATTTCGTAATTTAATTCGGATTCAGAAATTACCCAAAAATTTTGGAAGATTTAAAGTTTCAGAAAAATTCCTTTCGGTTTCAGAAGCATTTTGTTTATTGCGATATCGCCTCTTAGCCAAACTCATGGATTTTCTGCCGTCTTTTAAAATTTTGCGAATTTTGGCTACATTACAAAGTGCAAAAAATTTCGGGAGAGACGAAGAAGGGCATCCTTTGAGCAAATTTCCTCCCCGGCCAACTGTTCCTCGATCCTATTTACATGACCGTACCTCTCTGTCGCTCGCTCTCTCTCTCTCTCTCTCTCTCTCTCTTTCTCTCTCTCTCTCTCCCTCTCCTTCTTCTGCAAAATGTGCCCTTCCACTCCTTATTTACGCAAAATCCCTTCAATTTCCGCGACCTTGCTACGCCCCTATGCCCGTGAAATTCACGCAAATTTTTCCGTTAACTGCCAAAGAACGGATCCGGCATTACAGTTTTTACGACCCTACAAAGCATGGAAATTTCTATTTAAAACAATTTTACCAGGGAAGGACCGGCCGCGGATTATTAATGCGGGGGATCAATGGAATTTCATTAACTTATGGAACCCATGTTTTATCACCGGCTTATGTTTGATGGGTTTACTGTATCCTGCAACACATTTTTTTGCCTTAATTTTTCTGAAGACTTACTATCAGTTTGGAAGGTAAGTCCTATCTACAAATACGAATTTAGCCAGCCTTCCAAAATCTCGGCGACAGGACTTACCTTCCAACCTGATAATTTCTGTAACGTCTAGAGTTACTTATGTTCAGGGGCGTAGCCAGAAAAAAATTTCGGGGGGGGCCCCCGAAAATTTTTTTCCGAAAACTCAAAAACTTAACGAGAAAACAGCGCCGCAGGCGAAAATTTTGGAAAAAAGGCTACATAGCTCTACAAATAGCCGTAAAAACGTGAAAAAAATAGCGCCGCAGGGAGCAAAATTTTTGAGAAAATAAAAATCATAAGGGTCCCCCCTTATGAAATTTTCGGGCGCGGCCGATTTCGGGGGCGGGCCCAGGGGCCCACTTTACGCTACGTCCCTGCTTATGTTATCCCGATTACTCAAGCTGAGAAAACGCGATAATTATTAATTTTTGAAACGCTAATTTTTTTAGTTTTTGTAGCTCGGCTCCCCTTTGTGCTACAGCGCTTCAACGTTATCAAACGGCTCGGTTTGGTTTACTTAGTAAGGTTTGAGAGGAAGTATATCTGAGACGAAAAATCTGTACTTCGGCAATTTTGAGGCGCAAAAGTGAACCTTAGCCGGCATTTTAAACTGAATTTTTAAATTCGGAACGGGTTTTCAATTTTAATTTTCTAATTTAGTTTGGATACTGAACTATTAATATTGGACCTCTGTTGCGCCAAATTTCTGGGTTGTACATTTCGTCATTGCCTACGCAATTCAGTCTTATCAAATCGGCCCTAGTAATCCGAAAAAAAAGCATTTTATCGGGGGTTCCCTCAAGATGAATCATCTGACAGAAGGAGAGAGAGCGAGAGAGAGAGCGAGAGAGAGAGAGAGAGAGAAGCAGAAATACTCGGACTTACACGTCAATCATAATGACACAGCATTAAATAGGCAACCCGAAAACCCCCTGGCCAGGTTTTGATTTGACTCTAAAAAAGCTGTTTCATTTCGAAGTGTTATTACTTGCTGCAATTTTTCTGCAATCTGTGAAGGACTGCTTTCCGTTACCGGCCTTGACTTTTCAAGGTCCCCCAATAATCTCAACGTCATTCGGAGCTTAACGTCGTCCATTCGCGTCCATAGTTCAGGGCCGCCACCCGTCTCAAAAATGTCTGTTTGCCTATTGACGTTTCGGCTTTTCCAGGGGTTCGTTTCGATGCATTTTTGGGCAATGCGGTCCCGCATCATAGATGCTAAATTCTATTACGCCCTTAATTTAATTATAATGAACTTTAACATAATATTTAATCCCCAATTTCGAATTAAAGCGCAGTGTGTCGCATGCCAATTAACCCGCTTCGCGACTACTTATAGATCTCGTTCACTGAAACATTATTTTTCTAGTTGGCCAGAATAATTTGGTTTTATCTTTGTAATATGATTCGTATAATAAAAGATGATTCAACGCTTTCATTTAATTATTTATTTAATTAGGCTTCATTTAAACGTTATGTAGCATATTTTTAGCGCTCATTTAAAAAAGCTTACTATGTAGATTTTGCAATGACACTTTTTCGTGTATATTAATTTTTAAAGCTCATCCGATTCCTAACGTTATTTTTTAAGGTTTTTCAAAGTCAAAACCCTCAAATTAAGTGTAGAAATTCTTGTAAAATCCAGAAATTTGTCCGTTAGCTTGGGTGGGGGAGGGGATTGATGGCAGCCGGCTTTGAGCGCGAGTGGATACCGGCTGGGCGAACATTCTTTTCTCTCTTTCTCTCTCCTCTCTCCCTCACTCTCCTCATTGCCCCACATTTGCATACCCAAACCAGCCGGTCGACCCCAAGCCAGGCTTGATTTTCCGGGATCCGCTTTTCTCGCTTTAACCTCATTTTCTGGCCTAGATTTTAAGTACGTTATCTAGAAGTTAAGGTATCTTTATTGCTTGATACTTTTTATAGTTACGAAAAACAAAGTTTGAAAATTTTTATTGGTTCGTCTAGTATCCTGGCGTTTAGTATTCGCCGATTAGGACTCTCTCCTCTCTCTCCTCTCTCTCTCTCATTTTCTCATTCTCTCTTCTTCTCTCTCCAAAAGGCGCCAAAAACCGCACCACCAATTATTCGGGGCTTTTCCGCCACGCGGGCGACTGTACGACCCTGTACGTACACACGCATCACAGCTCAACACCCCCCTGGAATCCGCGGCATGTGTCGTGGGGGTAATTATACTAAAAATTCTGACGCCCCCATCACCTCGGCATAACAAACAACAAAAACAGGACACTATTTTTGTAGAGAAAAGGACAAATGGATGCTCCACTTCAGAGTTCAGAATTGGGAATTTAAGGATGGGGCAGCGGGAAAGTATACCATTTTTCCGGATGTTTTTCTCTGAAAATTCGTCCAATTTTAATAGATTTAGAATAGCTCCAAACTCATTGTGCAATAACATAGTGTTTTGTCCTTTTTACCGATAATTTCCCGAAACATCATTTTGTGCCGGGTTCTCCTACGCGGTAGAAACCTTTTGAAGCGTAGTGGATTCGACTTGCAGGCTATTTAAAGCCAATAATTTTAGTGGGTCCAATGGTTTAATCGTCAGTAAAATTAAGTTTTTAAACTTATGTAAAGAAAAAGCCGAAAAACCAGCAATACACGCTTTCCGCTGCCAACTCGATGTTTTTAGCTTTCGAAATAAAAGGAGGCTGCGCTTTTTTTGTTGGGCAACCGCTATACCAAAATTTAGCGAAAATACATAATTTCGCTAATCTCTTCGAAAATCAATGTTCATTAAATATATCGAATTCGTGCGGCCCAATGGGCGCTTTCCAAAATTTACGAATCTCTACAAATAGAGGATTCGGGTTAGACACTAACCTCAAACTTGTTCCGTAGAACCGACGAGGACAGGAACTGCCCTTACTTGTGGCGCCGTAGTGGACCAGATGGTGGTCGCGTCGCAGGGCGGGAGACAGCGGCCTCAAGGTAGCTTTTGTTAGCAAAGGGGTATAGTTTTTGAAACCAAATGTGATCAAATACGCTACCATAGAGTCACTTTAACCTTAAAGGACCTTTGAAGGCAATTCCGTAGCCCCTGCTGACACCATAGATACCTCGAGGGGCTCATAGATCTGGAATCTGAACTCGTAACGTCGAACTGTGTTGCCACAAAAACCCCATTATTACCTACAAGTTTGGATTTTGATTTTTGGGACCATGGGGGTGTGGAGGGAGTAGTTAAACGCAGCCCTCCCCGACCGGCTGCATGCACCGTTAGCTCGTCACGCTCAATTTGTCCTTTTTTTGATTGGGTCCCGCAGCGAAAATCCCCGCCACCTCCCCTCGCCCGAATTTCCTATACAAAAATCGTCAGTGTAAACACGGCAAAACGGTCAGCTGTTCATTTCGTTGCTATCCGGTGACCTGGCTACCGTAATCTGCTAGCTGTCCGCTATACAGTGGTTGTAATGCCGCAGCTTGATCTCGACCACTGCACCTTTAATGGCAGCATTGAGGAGCTTTTTGGGGGAACGAGGTGAGCAAAAAATTTCACCTAGAC
The DNA here is from genome assembly GCA_038088335.1 of Mesorhabditis sp. LJ9110. Taxonomy (NCBI): domain Eukaryota; kingdom Metazoa; phylum Nematoda; class Chromadorea; order Rhabditida; family Rhabditidae; genus Mesorhabditis; species Mesorhabditis sp. LJ9110. Next base: position 122,973 of record JBBGBA010000178.1, on the reverse strand, counting down.
TTTGCGGTATTTTTAGAAAAATGTGTTTCATTAAAAAACCAAGTTATTGCCATGTTTTTGCCCGTAAAATCTCTGGTAGAAAAAATGTGATTCGTCAAAATTCCATGTTCTCGCTATTCTTTGGAGTTTTAAATTTTATTTGGACAAACGTGTTTCATAGACATTATAAAAAGAAGAATATCTGAATTCTAGTAATAATTGATGGTCGCGGTTTCTAAAAATTCCTAGCAAAAAAATATAAAATATTTAAATAAATTTTTTGTAAATTGTAGCTATTTTCCAAGCAGAAAGCTATCTAAAGAATTATAAAATTTTGAAATCTGAATTTTTGGCGAGAATGTCTGAATTTCGTGAAAATTGGAAAAGTTTTTGATGTTTTGAATAGTAAAAAACAGTCTAGAAACATTTTCGCTATTTATTTTAGAAGAACGAAGAAAAGATGCCCCACCCCGATAATGCGAACGTACAGTAAACAGGAGTTTATCCTTTTTAAATGCTTCACCTTTATTTTAACCCCATCTTAAAATCCAGAATTTTTATATTTTTGAACAATTTGAGATTATTTATCTTATTTTCTTGGATGTAGATTGATGATCGATTCCCCATAGAAAACTAAAGATAGCTTTGAAAGTTTTTGGAACATACTTTTCCTCGCGATACGAAATTTTTATCCCGTTCTGAGCATTTCATTGGACAGGAATTCTTGATTTTAGCGTATTCAAGCTGAATTTATAATTTTTAATCGCAAGGGCCGTATTAGAAGTATTTAGACTTCCGCTTTCCAAATCCATCCTCCCCCTCCAGGCCTATATTTACCCCTAACCGCAAAACACACGCTTTCCACCCCCTCGATCGCTTTTTGATAAGCATTTCTGTACCCTCCCGCCCACCCGGAATATTACTTTTCATCCCTGTTGGCGCGGCATCAGACGCTTTTGCGACTCTTACGAGAAAAATGTTTCGATGATTTTTCAGGCCGCAAAATTTTTTTATTGGCAGTGGGAGGATTTTTGTTCTGGCTTACAAATAAAGTTGATACATTGAATCAAATCAAGGCGTTCTCAAGACCAAAAATTTCGATTTAGTAATGAATTAATTGATAGATGATGGAAGTTTTTGCGGATTGAAAGATTTCTTTTAAAAATTTTATTGCTAAAATCGAAAGGTATATTTTTCAAGACATCAGCTTACTTTTTGCTTAATTTTACTAATAAACCTAGTCGCTATTTTAACAAATTTTTTTTATTAGAAGTGGATTTATTCGAAATGGCAAACTTTTTAAAAGCTAGAAATTTGTAGAAAATCTCTATTTTTGTATTTTGATTGAAACCTTGTAACCCATTTGCGTATAGGCGTCGTAAGAAAGTTTTGAAACACTTCTTTTAGTCCTAGTAGAAAATTTTGTACATACGAAAACAGTACACTAAATACCCGCCCCCCCATAATGGCAGAGAACCATATCTTGGTTTAAACGTACTTTAAGACAAGTAAAAATCTAAAGATAATGACGCTAATAACTTTGGTGTTTCGATCTTGGAATTTATGTGTATTATAAATATTAAAGATGTATTTCACGAGTTCCTTGCTAATTTTGGTGAAACATTTCTACGCAAAAAAAGTTGAGAACACCACCCTTTTCACCCCACCCATTGTTTCCCTTGTTTTCGGCGGCCGGTCAAAAAGTATCTTTCTCCCAGCCCTCGGGTGGTCCGCGAAATTTTGCTATCTATTTTCGCACTCCGCGGCTACGCTCCGATACTCCGATACGCTCCCATCCACGGCCATATTTAACGGAAAGCAAATTTATGGTGTCAGCTTGCCAAAAAGGATGGTAATACTACGTTTTGGTCATTTTTTCAGTCAAATTTGTGAGTTTCAAAAATAAGCATACCTCACAAATATTTTATCCTTATAATCCAGTCTCGTTTAGACCTTACCATAATTGTTTATTTTTTTAATTAAATCAATCGCTTACTTACATTTCCGTGCCTTCTGATCCCGTTTTTGCTATTTTGCTATGCTTTAATTAATGATTAAGATAAAGATCAATTTAAGGATTTAATGTTTTTTAATTTGAGCATGAGCATGAGCTTTTAAATATGACAGCCTGAAATATAATTCGCGAAAATTTGTTTTACAATCGATTCATGTGCTCGAATCCCATTTTATATGTCAGCAATACTGAAACTTATTTATTAGACCAAAATCATTCGACTTTAGCCATACCATACTTTAAACATTTTTTTAAACGGATAGAACAGGTGATGGTACCGATTTTTTTGAACTTTATGAATCATTAAAACCCTGAGCAAAGTTCCAGCTATCACTGTAATCAACCCGGAAAACAGTCAACTTCTTGAAGCCGGCCACCGCGTGCCCGCAACACTAATCTGGATTAGCGGGGATTTTGGGGGCGGTGAAATGGTAGAGATACAGATAAATTTTTGGTCTGGTTACGATTCGTGACCCCGGAAAATAAGCCTATTTTTAAGGATTTTATGAGGACTCTAATAGCAAAAAATTACAGTTTTTCCGGTCACTCCATTGCCGTTAATTTTTATGACGAACATCAGCGTACTAGGCTGAACACTCTGGAATTTACTACCATTTTTTGTGAAACATTTTGCCTTCTAAATTTGAATATCTGCGTAATTAAGGGTACTGTACTGTTAGCGGGGGGCGAAGCGGTATTCTTTTCCGCTTATTCCGCCTGACCGTCATCTTAAGATCTAATGCAATCAGTTTTATAGCCTTTTGAATCGATTTTTATTGCTAATTGATTTCTCCGATTTTCGGATTTCCGATTTTCGTACATGCATTATTAAATATTAAATTTAAATTCCAAAGGCATACCAATCACCCATACACCAAATTCTTCAATCTCTGGTTTAACCAGTTAATTTTATGAAACACATTTTTTACAACAATTTTTAGAATTTAATGATTTTAATGGCCTTGCTGGATCTCCTAATTTAGCTGGAGACACCTTAAAGTGAAATATTTAAATCTAGGTTTATAGCCTCACCTAAATTTACAAAAATGGTATTAAAAATGATAGGGCTCCTCCGCCGAGTAAAGTCTACAAAACTTTTTTTGACCAGTCGATTTTATGAAACACATTTTTCGTCATGATTTCCTGATTGTTCTGATTTTTCTCAACACCCCTGGACTGTACAAATTTAGCGACGAAATCGCAGAGACGCAGCGAAACACAGAAATGGGGGCCGCCCACTCGATGGAAGCGGGCCACGAAGCGGAAATGGCGCTACGGCCAAGCTCACGGCGGATGACCACCGGATGTGTACGGGGGAATACCCTGGACGAACACCACCTCGGAACTACACGCCCAAAACGCGCCGGCTCCATCCCGGCAAACGCCACGTTGCGTGTGAAGAAAAATTCGGACTCGGAAGTGCCGTCGCCCTATGAGGTGCTTTTAGCTTATACATATTAAATTTAAAAATATAAATATTTAAATTAGATTAGATTTTTTTTTTAATTTAAATATTTCAGAATTCAAGAGAATCAGTAGTCCTTTTATTTCTGGCTCATTTCCTCGCTTTAAATAGAAATTTCTTTTGAAGCTTAGGATATAGCTATAGAAAAAAGCATGCTTTGAGCATTTATCTATACCAAAAAAAGTTTAACTTATTACTATCTCTACAGAGTATTGTCGCAGCTCAATTAAAGATTTCATTTAGTTTTGAGTTTGAAAAACATGTTTTGTGCATCTATCGGTCTAGATCTTTCGTGCCTCGCGTAATCCCTCCTCGATTCAGAGCCTAACTGGACTAACTTTTTAATGTGGGATACCGTAATGGAGTTGATAGGTACGTATAGCATAGCGGGGGGCGTAAAAAATTACGAGACGGGGAGGGGGACACTCAAAGTTTTATAATCAAAAGAATTTCATAAATAGTTTTCCCGACTCTAAAAAAGTTTTTAGTATATTTTACCGCCCTCTACCGACTCGCATTTTAAAAAAATCTTGAAACAATTAAAATTCCGAAAACAACCCCGTGTGCAACGCCGAGAAGCTTGTAGTTTATCCCGTAGTTTTTATGCTATAGAACTTTTAAATAACATTTTTTGGAGCTGAAAATAATTTGCTTAGGTTTATTTTTGATATTCTATCGATTCGTTCTCATTTATGACTAGCGAAACCAGGAAAACGGAAAATGGCCCCTAAAATATCAGCGTTAAATCAAAAAAACAGCAAAACATTTTCAAAAATTTATGCGTTTCACGAAAAACGGTGATTTAAAATTTTTGTAGCTCGGCAATGTGGCCTTTTGCTAGGCGTTGATTTTTAAAACTTTTAAAACTCTTTTTGAATTTTAAAACCACGGAAATTTTGTTAAAACGTTAGTTTTTTCTGAGATTCTGCTATTTTTAATTTAAGGGACACTAATTAATTACTAAATTTAAATATTATACTCAAACTTTTGATTTTAGCTAATTCCACTTTTAGCGAATTCCACAGATTCCACATACAATTAGCGGCTCACAATATTTTGTCTTGTTTAGAAGGCTCAAAACATGTTTTTTCTAAGAAAAGCTTTCCCTTAAAATTAGAGTCCCCTATTATTCTAAAATTAGCATACGAATCCCTAAAATATCTAAAAACCCACTCCCCCAGGTCCGCCAGCTGATGGCCGCCCAGTGGCAACGTGAAAGTTCCGAAGGTGAAGATGAGGCTGAACCTGTTGAAGTTGAGCACGACGAAGAGGCCGCCGACACGATGGTGGCCAGGCTACGCGACGTTGAGCACTCGATCCAAGCGGTTGAGCGCAGAATTTCCTTCAAAACCCGGGGCCACCAGACGTCTAGCCCAAGCTCAACCCCGAGGAGGGAGAGGCGACGCAGAGAAGCCGAGGATTCGGGATCTTCTGAGAATTCGACGTCTTCTGATGATTCTGGAATCGATCGACGGCTGAGTATCGATGAAGAGGATGGGAAACACTACCAGAAGAAGCGGAACAAGTCGAAGAGCTTGGCGAAGAAGCTCTCCCGAGCGAGGAGCAAGTCGTTGGGGCTGATTTTTGGTGGGTTTTTGGGTTTTAAAGGGGTCAGCGAGTCTGAAAATCGACGCTGTTATTGACTAGGTCCAGACAGATACGGGTAGCAGCAAAGCGAGCCTTTTATACGAATGCATGATCACGATAATTTCACATCATGCAGCAAAAAAATTGTGTTTCATACGTCGGCCCAAAACTTTGAAATTTGATGAAACATAATTTTTTGACCACCCGAACTTTGTAATATTATTTTCCGCAAATTGTCTCTGCAAATTTCCATTGCAGACAGTCCCAAAATTCAACCACCCAATTACAAAGCTTTAATGGGCACCTTGAGGTCTCCCAAATCGGGCCCCCGCCCCGATTTTGAATGCCAATTAACGCCCGGCTAACACCTGGCCCGGCGATTGCAAAAAGTGACATTATATATGCGGAAAAGCTGTATTCGGCTCCATTTGCTGAATGCCCAGATTTCCGAGTCATTTGCTTAAAATAACCCGGTTTTAAATTTAAGACTGACGTTAAATCTCGAATTTTTGCGCCTCCGACTTTTAAAAAAATGTTTCGAAAATGTATCAGGTACGAAAATTATTATGGGGATTAATGGACAGCATTTCCAGGCAAATCATTTATCCCGCGTTTCGACGTCTTGTGTTTTTAAAAATTGCATGGATAATGAAAATTTCACTTATTGATAATTTAAAATCAGTTAAGGCAACTGTTTTAATTAGTATTTTTCTTCCATATCAAAGTTGCGACAAATTATTTTAAAAAATTATGTTTTACTGACTTATGATTTCTGTATTTTTGCTAGTATTTATTACAATAACGAAGGTGAAATTAATAAACTTTATCTTTGAATTCAGGGGGTTAATTTAGGTAAATCCCCTTGTATCCAAAAAACCCCCACGCATCTGCTCTTTTAAAAAAACTGTGTTGATTTACAATCCCAAAAATGATGTTTCAAAAATATTAGTATTTTGCGTTTTTTTAGTGCTTCAATTCGCAGTAGGCGTGGCGATATTTCTGAAGGCTACTGCAATTTCGCACCATTAAAAAAACCTATATTTTCTGCATTCACGACACAAATTAGAAATTGATTGTTGTCGATATTTGGAGCCTACCGTAACTCGACGCAATTTATGTTTTGCTTGCAATTTTATTCAAATTAACGCCCCGACCGGCTAGATAAAAATCGCCATAAATTTTGCTCCTCAAAAAAGCGGGTAGATCCCCAAATTGGATCCGGTCAAGATTACCATCTACCTCTCTTTTCCGGCTTACCGAATTCGAGTTTTCCGCCCCGTGTTTTCCTTTCATTTTGCGGCTCTTGATGCCGATTTCCCTTCCTGCGAAATTGTATCATTTATTTTTAATGCAAGAATTTTGAAACTTTGATTGAATGCAGTTTTATAAATTAGATGAATTTTATTATACGGCTCATGAAATTCTTATTTTTGATGTCCAACTTATTTTATCCAGCTTTATGGCATCGAATTGCTGAACAAGGGTTGCCGGCGCCCATTAATTAGTAACGGATTTTTGGGTCTTTATAATTAGTTGTAACATGCTTTTTAAAGGGCCAGAATTCAAAAATTTGGCTAAAAGCGCATTGGGAATGTGCTTTTAAAATAGCTACGAAATTGCGGTCCTAGACTGTTAGCGGGGGCTTTTGGCAGGCGGTGCCCCACCTTTTCGCAGTAATTTCGTACGGCGATATATCGAAATCAAAATCAATCATTTTTATAGAATTTTACATACTTTTTAGATAAAAAAGTTTAGTTTAAACTTTTTCGTCAAAAATGTATGAAGGATGGCGAAAAAGGGCAAAACGTTCGAATTTTCGAGAATTTACAAAAAATAACTTTCTGGCAATCGAAAACTACTAAAAACTCTATAAAAATACCGTATGTCTTATCAACTCATAGGTATAGGTGAAAAAAGTGCCCCCCGCTAACAGTCCAGAACCCCTATTTCGCCAAAAAAACCTCATCTCGGCTCTAAAATAGGGAAATCCAGAGTTTTTCAAAACCCAGAAAATCCCGGTGAACTTTTCCACCCGAATATCCGGTTATTTTTAGTGGGATTTGGGCGGATTTTGCGGATCGGCCCCCCTTCCGGGAGCCGATCCCCTCCAAAATGCGTAAACGAAATGCGTTCGCCCAATTTTTCGGGGTTAGGGCCCAAACATGACCCCTAGCGGCTCATGGCCCATGGCCCCAGTTAGGGCCCAATCCCATTTTTTGGGGGCGCCGTTGAATTTGGGTAGAGCCCCCCGGGGGGCCAAATCGCATTTGTAGGGCAGGATGGAACGCGCGTTCGGTTACAGGGCCGCCTGGAAAAAGCGATGAGTTTCGTGAAATTCCCAATAGCCGTTCAACCAACCCCAATTTAATCGCAAGAAGAAGCCGCGCCTGAAAACTCTTTAAAAATCCTTAGAAAATTTCGAAAGCTTTTTACTTTACAATAATTGAGGTTCTTTTCCATTATGCGGGGGGGATCAATTTTGCTATGATCCCTGAAATGCCTAGTAATACAATACAAAGCCTTTTTAAAAGTGGTTCTAGTAAATTTTACCTGTATCTAAGTGGAACCTTTACGAAAGGTTAAAAAACCGAAATTTTCGCAAATCGACATTTTGGTCGAAAAATCGGTATTTTCATTTTTTTAATGTTTGAACAAAAATTTGTATAGCTCGTGCGCCTAGGAATAGTAAAAAAGTCGTTTGGAAACACTCCTCTATTTATTTTAGAAAATTTGAATCCTAGAGAAAAGCACCCGCCCCCGATAATGCGAAAGATCCTTCTTACCTAAGTCAAACCTAGGCCTAAGTCTAAGCCGAAGCTTAAGCCTAAACCTAAGCCTAAGCCTAATTGTAAGCCTACGCCCAAGCTTAAACCTGTTCCAAAGCCTATTCCTCAGCTCAAGCCCAAGCCTAAGCCTAAGCAAAGCCCTTTACGGTCTGTATTATTTCAAGACCAAAATATATCTCGCCTTAACTACCGTTCGCGGCGGGAGCCCCGTTTTACCTCCTCCTCCTTCTCTCAACCAGTGGCAGATTATCCATCTTAACCTCCTCGGCGCTCCCATTTTTCGAAATGTCCTCCTTGCCCTCGTATTTGGCCATAATCGGGGCGCACGGCTAAAATCAACCGGAAACCCTGAAATCCGTCAGCACCCCGGGATTTATAGCGCCATTCGCTTATTTTTGGGGCCGGCCCCGGCCCCGACGGCTTAACACCGGCTAAAAATAACAGTATTTGTCGTAATATATCGCGAATAATAGATCCTGCGCAGATTGTGGGCTATTTTTAGGTGTTGCTCCTATCTTTGTTCCCCCTTCAAAATCTTGCAAAATTTTGGAAATCAGATGTTTCGAAAAATTGTGTAGTCTTCAAAATTTTTCACCCTGTACTAGCTTGACGTTACGTAAGCGTTATTTATTGAAAAAGGCTTTACGAAAGGCTGGCCCTTCTATCTATTTTGAAGTCCTGACATTAATTTTCGCTTGAACTTTTTGCGAAAGTTTAAAGGTATCAACAAATTGGGTAGTTTTGAAAACTTTTGCGTTTGTAGTGACTTCTCAATCCCTAATCAAACTTCTTGTTTTGTTTTATTAAAAAGGGTTTGCAAAGCGCTTCTGGAAATTCAGTTTTTCTATGTTGAAATACCATGCTTATTTTGTAAATAAATGTTTCAAAAACAATTTAGGTACTTTTGAAAATTTTTGAATCTAGTCCGATCTTGGAATTCTCAGTTAAACTTCTGGTGTCATTTTTTAAAATTCATTCCTTAAAAGAGGCTTTACAAGAGGCTTTTCATAAAAACAGGTTTTACAAAACGTTTGTTAGAATTCTGCGCTTCCAGTTTGCGTCGTCGCGGATGCTAATTTTTTACCTCAAAATCCCGGAACAAAATTGGAAGAAATGTTCCGAAAAATCGACTAGTTCAGGAAAATTTTGGGCCGGTAGTTTTCCGCAGCCCGTGTTTAGGCCTTTCACTTTATTGGATTAAAACGGCTTTACAAACCCTTGTTGGAATTTGGCGGTTTTTTTATTCTTCAGATACCTTTAAATATTTAAATATTAGTTAGTAAATCTCAATTTTTTAAATATGTAATATATAATACGTAATATGTAATATACAATATCTAAATATAATTTAAATATTATCAGGCACATTGTTTTGAAAAGATATGTTTCGAAAAAATTTAAAATTCGGAAGAATTTCGGTTGGTTGATCTCCCATGAAACCTTTCTTAAAATTTTACTATTTTTTAAGATTTATTTAGGATCTTGATTTTTGCAAGATTTATAAGCTTTACCCTGAACTCAGCTTTTTAAGGACAAAGAACGAAACTCGGCCAATTGTCCCTCAATTAGGGGAACAATCCTGCCTTTTGGCCTTTTCTGCCGAACTGACACCATTTCCGGCGGCTCTTCCGCGGCTTCTCCCCTCGGCCGTCCCTCTGATTGTCCTTCTGAATACCCCCGAATTAAGCTCGCAAAGTTGGCGAATTTGCTCGCCTTTTTCGTTGCAAAAAATTTTTCTGCGAAAAATGCGTTTCACCAAGTTGGCGGTGTGCAGAACATTTTTTTTTCATAATTTTTGTAGGATCTCTTTACACTTGTTCTATGGAATTCGCCTGCTTCTTATAAGATTCCTATAATAATTTCGCTTGCAATATTTTGCCAAATTAATGTTTTTAAAGGATTAACGATTCACCTAGTATTTTACACACCATGCTTCAGAAATTTTGCAAAAGATATGTTTCGTCGAAATTATTGGTCAGCTGATCAGCCCTACGCTTAATAACCACTCTTTGTAGAGAATTGAATTTTGCATAACCCAATTCGAAGCTTGGTTTATTAATTTACTTGGCTAAACTTGGAGGGAATATACCTTAATTCTATCTCATAATTAAACTTACCGGGCTTCTAAAAATACCGCTTTTCCTGCCACACTCCCCACCAACAGCAGTCATAATTTGCCATAAATTTTCCGGGGCGTCCAGGAAGTTCTAAAAGCTGTGGCTTGTCGAAAATTACCCTCGTTTGACCCCCGCCCAAGGGAAAGGCGAAAAACAATCCGTATCTAGAGCGATTTCGGGCCCCAGAAAACAAAAATGGCCTCACTAAGCCCCGGGCCTCTTCTCTCTCTCTCTCTCGCAAAACCCTCGCCAAGAAGCCAAACCCCACCTTTCTTTTGCTATCCCCCCGCTCCTGGCCACCTCTGCTGCTAATTTGATGCTAATCGCTGTGGTGTGGTGGTGGTTGTGGTGGGGGTTGTCCACCCCGGTCAGCCCCTCGGGTGTTCCCGGAAAACAATTTGGCACCAAATGATCATTTCCGCTGTCCCAGTGGGGTTAGATTGAATTTTTTAACCCCGCTTCCGGTTAAAGGGACTAGGAAGCGGAGAGCACCTTCCTTTTTCCGACTGGGTCAACTACGTGCCCGTAGCTAAATACGAAAACCAGGGTTCTAAGTGCGAATTCCTGTTCAGCCAATTCGAATTTTCGAATCCATTACGCTACGTAAAGCCGGACGTACGCTTTAGATCGTAGCTTTTAAGACAAATAGAAAAGGTTAGCTTTAGTGCAGCTCCGAAAAGTTGCTTTCCAAAATTTACGAATCTCTAATCGTAGAGAATTCGGGTTATTACTAACCTCAAACTGTTCCGAAGAACTGATTGAACCGAGGCGGCCCCGAACTTCTGTCCGCACAGTGGGCCAGGTGGGTGTCGGGGTGCTCGCCAAAAGAGAGCAAGGTCATAGGGGACCAGGCAGCCCAGATTATCGCTTCCAGATCTGTTATACAATTAAATCTTTCTAATTATATTTATTCCCCTCTCATTAATGCATTTATACAAACGAATATTTATACAACCCATGTGTTTACACGCACCCCACCAAAATCAGCGGCACCTAGCTGGTGGAGCGTGAGAATCGTCGGCTAGCCCGAGCAGCAGCAGCAGGGGGTAATCCAATCCTCGACGGCTTCAACGGCGAGAGAGCGAGAGAGAGGGAGAAAGGCAGAGATCGAGAGTAGAAACAGAAACTCCTTAAACGGAAAGAAGGGCTTCTCACCCCTTCTTTTGCTCTCTTTTCCAAAAGTCGGCCCGGAAACCAAAACGAAGCGTCTCATGACCACCACCACCCACGCTTTTTGCAAAAATTCGGGCCATTTTTGCTGCTTTTCTTTTTATTAATTTTAAGGGTTAAACTTGGCTTTCAAAATGAGACTTTTTATGAAAAAGTATGTTTCGTTTTTTCAAAACTTGAGAAGCGTTCCGGAACACATAATTTTTTTAATTTTATTATTTGGATCTATTGACCTAACTACCGTAATTAGCCGCCGTATTGTCGGTTAATATTTCAAATAATTTTTGGGTAGATTTTTGTGATCTTCGATTTGGTTTAAACAGTAATCTTTTCAAACTTTTTTCTGAATTTTTCGCATTTTTTACCGTTTTAAATTATTTTCCTCTATTTCTGGAACTATCCAAGTTTACATAAGGAGATTAAATTGGGGCAAATCAGCAAATTTTTAATATTGAACTCGAGAAATTGTTTGTTTCAAAAATTCACAAAACCCGAAAAATTTTTCCCATATTAGTTTGGACACATTCTCGCATTCAAAATAGCACGTTCGCTGCTTCTTATTATTTTTTCATCGTTATTAAGCTATTAATTTAAAACTTTAAACCCTATAAATTTGAGAAAAAAATAGAAACACCCCGAATTTTGAAACTTCATGATGTTTCAGAAAAACCCGTTAAAAACCGCAAAATTTTTGCGTCGTTTATTTTCTTTCCATCTGCGAATTTATCAAAATAGCCCAAATCCGGGGTGCTCCTCCTTCCGCTTTCCCCGAAAAACAATGACTTTTTCCGCCCGATTCCCCGATTGGCACTATGGGCTCGATGTGGTGTGTGCAAATGCAGAGTGTGTTTTTGCCTTCCTGGAAATGGGGGTGAAGCCTTTAAAGAGGAGAGAGAGAGAGAGGGAGAGAGAGAGAGAGAGAGAGAGAGGGAGAGACACAGAGAGAGAGCGAGATAGGGAGAGCGAGAGACAGAGAGAGAGGGAGAGACACAGAGAAAGAGTGAGAGTGAGAGAGAGAGAGAGATGGACAGATGCCGGAAGTTCCCCCCGGCTCGAATATAAGTGGACCTCAAAGAAAAAGGGCTGCCCCGCTTTTTTGGCCATCCCGTCCTTTAGGCTGATTTTAAAGGCGGACTGAGACTAAGCCTAAGCCTGAGCCTAAGCCTTTGTTTTTTGCCAAATGCATTTCTCTCGAGTCTTTTAATTCCGAATTAATTCAAAAAGAACATTTTTAAAGCGAAAAAAGCTAGATATCCTGCGAACTTCATTGGTATTGAATGTCCCGCCAAGCCGTGGAGCCCCGAAATTTTTGAAACATTGTTTGAAAATCATGCAAAACAATGTTTCCCCTAAACTCTAAAACCCAAAACCCAATCAAAGTTCAATTCGTAGGTGCTTTTGCATTAACAGGGGAGAGAAAGAGAGAGAGAGCGCGAGAGAGAGAGAGAGTGAGAGAGTGAGAGAGTGAGAGAGAGAGCGAGTTGTCCAACTTTCCTAAATTCCGCAACTTTCCACTCGCCCACTCAACCGGATTGCGGAGGGCGACATTTTTTTAAAATCCGGCTTTTCCGGTGGCATCTGAGCGGGATTTGCCTTTTTTCGTTAGGGCCCATCCAGAAATGGGCTGCCCCCCAAGGGATTTGTAGCCCCTGGCCCAAGCTACTTCTTCTCCTTGGCTTCTCGACATCCGGCTTTACGTTTGACGCCTCGGGGCGCATTTTCTGAGCCTCGTTGGATTCTTTTACTTCTTTTTCTGAGCTTTTCCCCCCCTTCGTCAACTCACACGCCTACATGTTTTTTCGGTGGCCGTCGGGTTGACAGGTTTGAGGCGGAGAAGCGAAACTTTTTTCGGTTTGAGCTATGTTTTATTTTCAACGTTTTTCTGAATTTTTCGGAACTAAATTCGGGTTTTTTACTTCGCCTGGATTCGCTCATTTTATTTTTTAATTAACGCAATTTTTTTGTTTCGGCAAATACGACAGAAATTATCGAATTTAGAGCAACTTCAGCTTGAAAATTTATGAAGCAAATTTCTTTCACTAAAAACGGCAATTTGGTTTGGCCTTTTCCAGATCGAGTTTTAATATAAATCCTTTTTCTTATTAATTTTCAATGCGCAGTTCCTCATGATTGTAAAAATTCGAATCTTCCCGAAGGTGAAAAGTTTTGAAACATACTTTTTTTCCAGCTCTCTGCGGAAATCAGAATTTGTTATGCATTTTTACTTTTTTAATTGGTTGTATTTATTATTATTGTTGTTAGCAGCTTTTATATTAGCCGTTTTTTAATCGACCGTTCACTAGATTTTAATAATTTTGTAAGACAGAGATTTTTAAAGTTTATTACTTTAAACGACTTTTCTCGCCGAGAAAAATATTTTGCCATCAAAGTTCTTCGTCCAGCCCACTAACCGAACGAAAATTATGACACTTACCGTACCTCCAAGCCGTGTCCAAATTCTAGCCCCGCCCCCTCCTCAATGTCACCCGGAAAAGGGCGTGGCCTCTACTGGAATCTGGATGTGTAGAAGTCCAGAAGCTTTTGATTTTTTCATGGGTTGGATGATTGATCCTAATAAAAATTCAACGATGCTTTTATGTAAATAAAATTAAAAAATGTAAAATTAGCTAATTTTAGAAATATTCGCTACATACTTTTTCAAAAGTCCAATTTTTGACTTTTTATCATTTCTCATTGTCTGAATACTGCGATTGGCGAATTCAGGGTTTTTAAAAATACATGTTGCATACTTTTTCCAAAACGAGGAAGCTTTTTTGAATCACCGATTTTTTTTATTCATTGCAACCAATCGGAATTTTATAAAAATCTAAGAAGGTATTCCAATACAATTGAAAAATTACACTAATGTACTTACCGCATCGTTAAATCTCAAAAATATACCGTAGGCCTGTTCATCAGATTTTTGAGCCTTTGTGATGTTTCATATTTTTATAACTACACGATCCAATTCAAAAGATTAATCACTCAAGATGATTCTTGCAAAATATTTTCGACATTTTTCCCAAATTCCTCGCAATCACGCGAAAAACAAGAACTTCCCCCTCAACTTGCCAATTTCCTAATTTCCCAAATTTCCGCTCCATTACCCTTTACACAATTTTATTACCTCCAATTTCCTGATTTTCTTCGATTTAATGAAAAAATGTGTTTCACTTCAGCCCGGAACTGGTGGAGATACGAGCCTCATCAATACGGGTGAATTAGTTGTGGGAAAATTGACTACGCTTCGCGCCTACGGACGACCTGTTTAAAGGGCCATTGAAGTGGCCCACCTATCCATTTATCCTACCGTATTATACCCTAGCCTACCGTACGCCATTCACTAGCGTATTCTTACGTACTCTAACGGAAATCGTAACGGTCCTACGCGAGGCCCGCTATAAACATACGTATTTTTACTTTATCATCCATCCGTACTCTAACGGAAATTCAGGCCTACGCGAGGCTACGCTACGCATTACGTATCTAAACGTACGTTACGATACGCTGGTACTTTCCATATCCTACAGTACCCATCCGTACTCTAACGCAAATTAAAGACTACGCGAGGATACGCTATATATCTAAACGTATCTAAGCGCATCTAACGACAAAATCCAGTCGTTCTATTTGCCCTATCGTAGCCAGAAGTACTCTACCGGAGACTACGCAAGGCTACGCTACGCATTACGTATTTAAACGTACTCCACCGCCATGCTCTCCTCCGTATCTTCCCTAATGGGAAAAGTAGGCGAGTCCACGACAAGCCTCGGCTCCTCCCTAGCCTCCCAAATGAGCGAAGAGCTCTCCCCCACCGTATTCGAGGACCGTTTCCGGCGTCTCTCCCTCTCAACCCGGAAAATCTCGCGCGAGGGCGGCCGCCGACTGTCGCATATCGTCTCCAAAATGGGCGAGACCATCGACCGGGAAATGCTCGAGTTCATTGGTTTGTTTAGAAAGTCGTACGTCACGGCGAATTAATGAAAAAAGCCTCAAAATTCCAACTTTTATTTAGGAAACATTTTTCCAGAAAACAGCGTCATGATGTTTTTCAAATATTTCATTCTTCTAAAAATTTAACCTGATTTTTACAAACTTTTTACGTTGTTTACAACGCTTGAACTTTGTGCGAATAACGCGAAATTAAACGATTCTATTTCACCAGCAGCAGTAAATATTTTGAAACCTTTTTTGGTAATGTAGAAAATTTGTATTTTTCTTTTTTAGAGTTTTTAATAAAACCATAGAATTACGAAAAATTATCGAATAGTTTTAATCGCAAATCGTTGATTCTTTTATCCTACGTTTTTAGAAAAAATCCTGCCAGGATAATGACGTTTAACAACTCCCTTTTGAACGGAATTTTGCAAAACATTTTTTTCTAAAATTCAGAAATATATATTTTAATTTGTAAATAAATTATACCATATCAAATTCATTCAATATCTATTTTCATTACTAAATAAAAATATTGTTTTCCTAGATGTCGAGAAATTATCAGTTTACAAGATTAAAAAAACTATGTTTCCGTTAGTCAGTCGGTGCGGGGCCGTGGTGATTTGCTTAATTTGTGGCAGTCAGACATCAGACAATAATAAAAACAAAAATAGCAGTTATTTAATAAGTAGATCAATATAAAAAAATTGCAATAATCTATTTGGCATTTTTTAGGCGAAAAGCCGGCGGCGCCCCTGTTCGGCACGTCGTACCTCAACCGCGAGTGGGAGATTGTCACCGTCAAGGAGATGTGCAGGTGCTGTCTTTTCTTTGTCAAATTATAACTTTCATCGACATCTAAGTTATTGTATAGACTTAATATCTAATAAGCATAATGTAAAATTCATCAAACCTTTCAAAAAAAAAACTTTTGGAAAAATATGTTTCACCAAAAATCAAGTATTTACCTTTTTGGTAGTTGGTTAATTTAAGATCTCGACTTTTGTAACGCCAAAAGCCTAATAATACAAGACTCAGCTATGTTTTAAAAAATCATAAAAATTTCTAGAAAATCAATAGATATAATTTCACAAATTAAATATATAAATTGATACCTGAAAATGGCTATAATTACATAAGTTTTAATTCATGTCGATTTAATCCCTAAGAAGCTATTTATTAGGGAAATTTAAGCTTTAAAAATGCTACAAAGGTTATATGAATTTAACTTCAAATAAATTAACAAATTTCAGGCGGTTGTCCCTCGACGAAATCGACCACATCGAGATGCCGATCCCGGAGGGGGCCAAGAGCTCACAGATTCTCGACGAGCTCATGATTCGACAGGTCAGTTTTCGAAGGAATTTCCGCAGTACATTATACTTGACCCCATTCATACTTACCTGAAAATAGGTGAAACATTTATTTTCGAAAATCTGCAAAATTATATGTTCCATCTACGCAATACTATTTAAAAAATATGTTCTTTTTCAATAATATGGGCCGCAAATGCGAAGTAATATTTCGGCAGGCAAGCAGAGATTCTTGAGGAAAATCCCCTTAATTTCCCATTCCCAACCCCCCGAAAAATCAAAGTTCACCCCCGGAGCGCCTGGATTGCCTTCCAATGACCCCCGCCCGGGTAGCAGCAAGCAATTATTCTTTCACCAGCGGCGCAAAAAAAATGTTTTGCTGGCGGGCAAATAACTCTCGAGGGGAGAGGCCATTGACTAAGCATCTCATGAATACCAGAAAAAGTTGTGAGACGCCATTTCCTCGCTATTTTTGGGGTCATTTGGGTCATTTTTTGGGATCGGAGGCTGAAAACAAGGGGAAGAAAATCGTTTAAAGGGGCGAAAACGCTGTTCCCCAACAATCTCTGCTAGCCTGCCCTCCTCTCGGGGTCCGTCCATTTCCTCAAACAATCTCTGCCCTCAATCCCATTTTTCCAGGTGATGGAAATCCTGCCCGCCCGCGCCGAGGGCTACCCGTGGGTGAACATCTACAACTCGGAGAAGCACGGCTTCAGCCTCGCCACATTGTACAGGTGAGAAATTGCGATGTCTGATTAATGTATCTGAGGTATCTAAGCGTATTAAAAATCGTAAAGATCAAAAATTACACCGATTATTGCAAGCCGGGCGGCTTCTCGGATTGCCGGATGCGCGTGTGCGTGTCAAAAGTTGATCCTTTCTTTGGGGGTCGCCAACCCCCGGCCGGACTACCCGGCTAACGAGCGGTTTTTGGGCCCTAAAAGTTGGCCGCCACCCCCATTTTGCACACGACGAAAAAGTTGTTTTTTTGGGTGAACGCTTGGAGAATTGGAACGTCAAAACTTTACCCAAAACCTATAAGCGAAAAATTGGGTTTCAAAAAAAATTAAAAAATGTGAATTACTTTCCTTGCCAGTGGACCATTTTTTCGTCACCGAACTAGCAGTAAATGTTTGAGGAAATGGACGGACCCCTAGAGGAGGGCAGGCTAGCAGAGATTGGAGGACCCCGAGAGGAGTTGTTTGAGGAAATGGACGGACCGAGAGGAGGGCAGGCTAGCAGAGATCGTTTGAGAAATGGACGGACCCCGTGAGGAGGGCAGGCTAGCAGAGATTGTTTGAGGAAATGGACGGATCCCGAGAGGAGGGCAGGCTAGCAGAGATTGTTTTGAGGAAATGGACGGATCCCGAGAGGAGGGCAGGCTAGCAGAGATTGTTTGAGGAAATGGACGGACCCCGAGAGGAGGGCAGGCTAGCAGAGATTGTTTGAGGAAATGAACGGATCCCGAGAGGAGGGCAGGCTAGCAGAGATTGGAGGAGGAATTTGCAGTGACCACCCAGCCCTCTTTTCCCTGCATAAAATCGCATTCTGCCTACTTCCCTTTCCCTTTTTCGGCGTGTCGAGTTGAGGGTTGAAAATTGAATTTTCGAAAGATTCGACGGGAAGAAAGGAGGCTGTAGGTGTTCGATAGCAAGACAGACAAAATCCCAGAATTAATAAAACAATAATCTACTTGACTATTTTATTATACGCAACATACGAATTTTTTTCCAAAAATCTAAGTTTTTTGAAACAGCATAGTGACCATCTAAATACAAAAAAAAGCGGTAAAAATTTGGTTAATTTTGAGGAATTTTTTAAAGGAACTCAAGCACGCTTAAAAGCGAGATTTTATCCATTTAATTACAGAAAAATGGCCGAATTCGACGAGGACATGTCGCCGGTGCTGCTCATCATCCGCGACATCAACGAGCACGTCTTCGGCGCCATCGTATCGTCGCGTAAGTTTTGTTGAGATGTGCGAATTTCAACCGGGAAATTTCATTTTCGAATTGTTTGATCCAAAACTTTTCATGTCTGAAAAATTATTGAAACATTGACTTTTTAATTTTTTGAATTCGTTTTGGTTTTCGCAAAATTTCTTAGTATTGAAAAACAAGTTTAAAATTTAAAATTTTTTTACTTTTGTCACGGTAATAAGCTACGGTATTTTTCCGACATAAACTTTTAGCAGATTTTTAGGGCCTGACTATGCTAATTCTATAAAAATATTTTAGCATTAAAATTTCAGCGATCCGACCGCAAGAGGGCTATTCCGGTACCGGGGACTCTTGCTTGTTGTGGAGGTTTACCGGAGAAGTGCCTCATACAAGGTAAGTTGCATAACTCTCTCTCTGCTAATCTTAGGCGCCCTCCTCTCCTCGCCCTCTCGTCTCCCCTCTCTCCCTCTCTCTCTCTCTCTCTCTCTCTCCTCTCTCTCTCTCTCTTTCTCTCCCTCGCCGCGCGTAGGCGTCTGCCAAAATTGGCTCAACTACCGCAGCATGTTCGTAGGAGCACAGCATCCATGACACGCGCAAATCTGTGGCCCCCGCTTGGCTCAAATTGGCTGGTCTCTCTCTCGAATGGACCATCCGGGTCTCCATTTTCGCCTGCACCCAATTAACGCCGACAGACACGGCTACGAGAATAGACACACAAACAGACAGACAGAGATACACGATCCAATTCCACGAAAAAGCCATTTTTCACCGAATTCTAGAAAATGCCCGCGAGCGCGAAAGTGCTAAAAGTGTCAGAACTAAATTTAGAAAGATTTTGGCAAAATTGTAGAAATATGTTTTGAGTGAAATGAAAAATAGCAAATTTCTAGACAGGTTTATTTTATTATAAGAATTGACAAAATATCAGAGGCTATACTAGATTGTATCGGAAAAATTTGTTCAAATTTCCAAAAAAAATGTTTCGAGCAACAATAGAAATAAAAATGTATGGGGGAAATTAATGAAATTGTTATCGTGTAATTTGAGTCAATTTACCAACATTTGCTTACAAAATTATTATTATTTAAAAGGTTAAAGAATATGTTTCGTCTAAACTTAAAAATAAGGATTTATAAGGATGATTATTACTTACTGATCATGCATCTCAGGGAACTTCGGCACTACACGTGGACCGGCGACAACCAGTACTTCACCAACGCCACCCGCGAAAGCCTGTCGATAGGAGCCGGCGGAGGCCACCAGGGGTACGGTAATAGCCAGCATTTTAATCGTGTTTTTAGCGATATTTAAGTACGTTTCAAGTCAAAAACTGATCTATACAACTTTAAAACAGCTTGAAACCGACAATTTTTGCCAAAGCTTCTAAAATTTTTGTATTTTTAACAAGAATCTATTATTCTATAAGTCCAGAAATGCCTAATAACGCAAAACAAGCGTTTTCATAGTGTGTTTTTTGCAAATTGTTACCATGTTTCAAGTGAAAACACGAACAAAAAAAATAAAAAACATTTTATGTAATTTTGGTCGAAAATTGGTGAAATGGTGAAAATTTGGGGTGAAAAATCTATATTTACTATGTATTTTTAATCAACATTTGTAAGGTTTTTATGCTTAGAAATAGCCACAAAAGCTTAACAACTCTTCCTCTATTTACACTAGAAAAATTGGGGTCTTAGAAAAAGCTGAAAAGCCCGATAATGCGAAAGAACCTATTACAGAAGGTTTTATATATTACCGGTAAAAAGAATTATATTAACACTTTCAGACTTTGGCTCGACGCCGACCTCAATCACGGCCGGTCCCAGAAGTGCGAGACGTTCGACAACGAGCCGCTAACCGGCGACAAGGAGGACTTTATCATCCAATTTGTCGAGGCCTACGGCTTCCGCATGTAAAATATTCCTTTGAAGCCACGCCCCTTTCTCCCCTACCTGGCACCATCCCTTTAAAGGGCCCGGCAAGGCATGAATATGAACTTTTGATGTCGGTTTTGTGTATATTTTCCGGGCCACGACGGCGCGGAAAACCTGGCGTAATCCGTTACGCGCTGGAAAGACGCCCGAGCCGCGCGCGTCGCGTACCGCGGCCGCGTCAAAATCTGGATAAATCCACGCCCAAAAATCCATAGACTTGTCTTGCCGGGCCCTTTAAAAAAACCCGCATATTTTGGTGGGCTTTCCGATACAGTAAGCTGATGCATTTCCCCCCCCCATGACCATTCCAGCCCATTTTTTGTATGGGCGCAGAATTCCGGAAACGGCATTTAAATCTGGATGAAAAGGGTCAAAAAATATGTAAGATGTTTAAATTAAACGCCTCAATTTTTGTCTAACATAAATATTTCGATAAAACACTCAAATTTTCTCGTCAAATTTGAAAATTTTGTTGTCCTTTAAAGAATTTAAAAATCAATTTTTGGACGAATTTAATTTTATCAAACCTCAAAACCAAACGAAAAATAAAAAATTTGATTTCGTGCAGAAATTAATTTTTCTAATTAATCCAGTTTTTGAGAAACGCCATTTCCGATTCCGCGCCCCTCTTTTCGCCGACTGTACATAGCGTAGCGTCGCGTACGGATCCATTTTTGTACCCTCACCCCCACGTTTATTTTTTGGAGATTTCTACGTTATGTAGCGCGCCATGATAACTTGTGATTACATTACAGTACCCCCTACCGTAGCCAAAGCCACCGAAATGCAATTTTTTTGGACTTTTTGGGCTTATATTTGTAACGTTAATTTCTACAATTCTCGCCCTTGTAATTGTCATTTTCTTCCCCCGTCGGTTTAAGTGATGCCCTGAATGTACAGGTAAAGCTGGTAATGCAAAGGAACACTTGATTTTTATAGAAAAACGTAAGAATTTTTCGGTAAATGTCTCTCTCTCTCTCTCTCTCTCTCTCTCTCTCTTTATTTCACTATAGCCTTAGCGATACGCCTGGTTCGGTCAGATGCGACGTTTCCCCACTCGATTTTTCTTATGGTGTGTGGCTCTTATTTATTCATTTTTTTGCAGAATTTTCGGTGTGAAAAGAATTTTCTGGAATAAAATGTACTGAAAAACTGTGGAAAATCGCAACAAACGATCTCTGCTAGCCTGCCTCCTCTCGGGGTCCATCCATTTCCTCAAACAATCTCTGCTAGCCTGCCTCCTCTCGGGATCCGTCCATTTCCTCCTCCAATCTCTGCTAGCCTGCCCTCGAATTCTTCAGATTTATTATACTTTTATTACATCCAAATACTGCGACTAAAATAAATACAAGCAATGAATATCACAGGGCTCAAAACACTAGCCCGTAGCAAAAAGTAAGCTTAAAATTAGTCACAAAAAGGTATAAATACATTAAATTAAAGTATTATGAAGTATAGGAGTAGTATGAATACAACACTTTTAAAGGTAATTCTATACAGGTGCCATTGGATTCACCGGAATGTCCACGGCGGGCGGAAGCGGTGGCGACGCGTTGCGTACGGGTTGCGTCGCGTCGGCCGGGCCGAGACCGGTCTGCATTTTGACGACCCGCTGCTCCCAGCCCTTCACGAAATACAGTAGGCCGCAAAAGGTGAGCAGCACACCTGGAACAAAGAGCCTGAGCCTGAAAATAAGCATGAGCCTAAGCCTCAGCTAAGCTTATTTCGAAGCCTACGCCTATTTCTAAGGCCACGCCCAAACCAAAGCCTAGAAGCAAGCATAAGCCTAAGCCAAGCCTAAGCCAAGCATAAGCCTAAGCCAAGCCGAAGCCAAGCAAGCCAAGCAAGCCAAGCCTGAGCCAACCCTAAGCCTGCCTATGCCAAGCCTAACAAGCCTTGTGTAGAACCAACCAACCAAAACCAAAACCCAACCAACCCAAGCTTATCCCAATTCTAAACTAAGTCAAGCCTAAGCTACCGGCTACGATACTGTAATTATTCGACCAAAGGCCCAAAAACAGCGGCACGGCCATCAGAATATACAGTACACCACGACGCTTCTTGTCGAAGCCGAGCACGAAGCCGAACGTCCGACAGCAGCATCCGTTGTTTCTGAAAAAAACTCATCTGCCCTTCTCCTTGCAAAGGGCTTGTAATTCTTCTAATATAAAACGAGGAATGGTTTCTAAATTGTTATTTACTATCCCTAAACGTAAAACTATACAAAATTGCATAAAAAATACAGGAAATATCGATCTTCGATCAAAGTTTTTAACTATAAAAGCATTTTTCGAAGTTTTTTTTTACTTTTCCGGCCTAAAATATGGTTAAACTTAACTAAAAACGATTAAAATACTTCATTTTACGTTTCTAGAAATTTCTGGACTTAGAGGAAACCATGAATTCACCTACCCGCACACGGTAGTGATGGCGGGCCCGAACTCGAGGAGAAACACCGGCGTCCCGATCAGCAACAGGTACACCCCAATTGGGGCCGAGGTGACGCCGATCAGGCTGTTGATCCCGCACGTAAACACCTGCAATTTGGTATTTCACCTTCGATTGTTTAGTCCAATAAGCATCAAGCATGATAAACTTCAATTTTTATAAAAGTTTTCGGTTGGGCGCTTTTGTAAAATAGTGGTTTTTGCATACTGTAATCAACGCACCAAAACCATCGTCACGAGGCCGACCAACGTCCGGAACGGCCGGACATACCGCAGAATCGGGTGGCGAAACACTGAAAAGCAATTATGTTTCTTTGGTTTTTCCAGAGGAACCGAATTTTTCTAATATAAAAAGAGGCAGGATTTCGCCCCTTTTTACTATTCTGAAACGTAAAACCGGCAGAACCATCAACCATAAAATACAAAAATTTCCGATTCTTAAACAATATGTCAATTTCAGTTTTAGTAGAGTCTTTATATCGTTTTTCCGCCCGAAATTTCACTAAAAATGAATTATTCTCTCGCATTATCGGGGTTTTTTTAGTCGTTAAAAATCCGGAAATTTAGTAACGTATATTAGATTCTAGTGTCTTAATAGTGTTTTTAGTAAAAATTTAACTAAATTTTACGCGGAAAAACGCGGAAAACATTTCCCTTGCTTATATTAGAAAAACTGGTTCCTTAGAAAAAGGTTAAGAAGCCCCCCTCCCCCCCGATAATGCGAAAGAACCAAACTTCCCCAAGTGTTACGCGGAAAACGAATCAAAATTGGTGAAATTTTGATGGAAAAAAGCTATTTATGGTATTTCTAAATCAAAATTTACAGTTTTTGTTTGGATAGTTTGGGAATAATAAAAACCTAGATAAGCGCGTTGACACTTTTAGACTCACTCAACACGTCCACCGTCGGCGGCGGCTCCGCAAAAGGCATTGCTGCAGCTTCTTTCTTAATTTATCGTTATACCAAACCTAAAAACGTCCCATCCACATTCATACCATTTAAATATATAAAAAAATAGTGTTTGTGTGTGTGTGTGTGTGTATTTGCATGCAACTTCCGTCCGTATGTTCCAGTCGTATCTCAATAGGGGAGGAAGTTAAGGGTATGTATGATACGTCATTAGGTGCGTAATGATCATGACACGACTGCACACCTATCAGATTTTGAAAAATCAGCTGTTTTCGATATTAAAATTAGGTTTTTGTTAAAATCTCGCTCGACCTCTTTGTTAGGAATCTATTAGCATACACCGGAAGTGGGCGTATCCTATATAATGGGAACGAAGCCGCGTTTTTCATTTTTTTGCCACCGGAATCTGCGAAATTTATGCAAATTTAGAACCCTCACGGGGCTAGACGGGGGCCAGGGTTGAAAAGTCGCGAAGCGGCTTTTCAACCCTGGTACCATTTAAAAAAATAATAAAATGCAATAAACTACGTCATTTATACGATCTCCAAAACTCAAATTGGCACTTTTCCGCAAGTTTCCACCTTCACAACAGGCCCATTTCAATAAATTTATTAGACTAGAAAAAAGGCAATAACAAAATGGAACAACAACAATAATAACAGCGACAACAAGTCTTCACCCGAGCAACAAATCGACAAAGAGAAAATGGACAATAATCAGCGAGAAAAGCAACATTCAAAAATCAAATCAGCGACTAGAACAATCAAAACCATCAAAGGTGAAAGGTCAAAAATTCGAATCCGGACCCGTAGACGAGGACGACAGCGCTGAAATGGTGTTTCTCGAGGGTGTCCCAAAAAAAACCCTCCCTATCGGCCCGGAGAAGTGTCCGATTTTTAATATTTAGGCGTCGATTTAAAGCTCTCGGTGCGGCAAATAAATAATTTTTCCGATTTTTGAAATTCCAAATTTTTCTCAATTTCCGGCCTTTTTATGCAAAAATTAAACTTTTTCGAAAAAACTCGTGGTGCCTTTTAAAAAAATATTATTCGTTTTTGTCGCTTTTTCGGTCATCCCTTGGAAAGGGAGGCCAATTTTTTTCCAAGATCCAATCTGTTCATATAAGTAGCGGAATTACTTCTAAACTGCTTTGACTATTCCCAAAGGTGAAAACTTTACAAATATTTACTAAAAAAGTACAAAAATATAGCATGTTTCGACAAAAACTGACCGATTTTCGACCAAAGTTTCCACTAATAGATGCTTTTCCATGTTGGTATTTTGATTGTTTTGCACGTGAAAATGTAAAAACATTAAAAAATAATAAAAATTGTCAACTTTTTGGTCAAAAATGTATGTGAAATGACGAAAAATATCGGATTTTGAAAATTATTAAAAAATTTTTATAAGTTTGTAGCAATAAAAAACTACTAAAAACACTATAAAAATAAATAATATATCATCAACAGCAGACATAGATGGAAAACCAGATAGTTTTTTTCTGCTTAAGATCCCCCCTCCCCCACGCTAACAGTCCAGAACCGTATTCTGACACTCCTCCGGACCGCTAGAGGGGGTCTATTTTTTTGAGACACCCTGTATCCAATCTATTAAAAGCATTTAAATACCTATTTCCATCGACACGAACCAGCTCTATCCCGGCCGGGTCTTGCACTTGAGTTTGGCGGGTGGTGACGCGGTGAAGCTGAACAAGGTTGAATTTACAAGGCCAAAACTTGAACGCACCTCTCCATTCGAATATACCGTCACCGCCACCCGACAATCCAACGCCACCGAGTAGACGTGCAGTGTTCCGTTTTTGACGTCACGTGCCGCATCGACGGCAATGCCTGGAAAATGGCAAATTTTCGGTGCTTGCGCATTATCGGGGGGAGGAGGTTTCACTTGCATTAATCTAGAATGCCTAGTAACTTAGCAGGAAGTATTTGCGCAATGTTTTCACCCCCAAAACCAAAATTTAACTAGTAAAACTATCCAAAAACCTTAAAAAAATTTTTAAAAAATCGAAATATTGGTGAAAAACGGCCATTTTTGGACCAAAAATCTCTATTTTTTTGTATTTTTTAATAAAATATTGTAAAATTTACGTTTGGGATTAGGGAGAGTAATTCCCCGATAATGCGAAAGAACCCCGAAACCCACACACCTGTAATAGTGCCCGCATGCAGATATTCCATTTTGACGACCCGCGCCTGCCCTCCATCCCAAATCGAGATAGCGCCTAAATGATGCACAAATTTAGGTTAAAATCGTCTGAAACGCACCGGCCTCATCGCCGAGCGCCAGATACGCGCCGCCGCTCCCTGCCAGCGCGGAGAGCCCGCATTTCGAAACCTAGAAAAAAAATTAAAACTGGAAATTTCGACAAATCACCTCAAAGCTCGTCATCTCGCCGCGCTCACTCGCGTACAGTCGCCCATTCGTTGACGCGCCGATTAGCCCGGAGACGCCGTAGTGGACCTGAAATATCGACAAGCTCGACAGGCTATGAGTATTCGATTTTCCCGATGGGGCTGGGGTGTTAGCGGGGGGGGGGGGCATCGAAAAATATCGAAAAATCCCGAAAAATAGCTTAGCAACTCAACTTTTCAAGTTGTTTTCACTGTTTGCTTAACTTTCTGAAATTGTGCGTTGAACTAGAACTAAAATTCTTAGGCCTTCGCCTATTTTTGACCAAAATGTCGACACGTCCAAAACTTTTTTAGATAGGTTTGCCGGTTTAAATATATGGTTATTTCTCACTAAAAAACACTTTTTGAAACGCCTGCTATTAAGTTACTAAAAATTTCAAGATTTATCCAAAAAATTCGCCCCCCCCCCGATAATACGAAAGAACCTAATAAGCATTTCCGGTATCATGGGATAAACCTTGCCCCCCTCCCCCGATATTGGAAAAGCACTCATAATGCGAAAGACCCCCCGCCCCCGATAATGCGAAAGAACCCGCTTTTCTTTTTCCTTCCCTGCCCCGCGTTTCGTCCATCCCCACCAACCTTCGAGAATCCGGCCCGGTCCCCAGAGCGAATCCCATCAAGCCTGTGCCCGAATTTGACGTCGTAAATGCTGAATTTAATTATTTATCATTACAAATAAAAATTGGACTTACAACGCTTCGTCGGATGCGTCGTCGGCAATCACAATCGCATCTGTCGAACCGGCAAAAACCACCTAAAAAAGTGGAATTATTGGCGGGCTGATAAAATGGCACAACCTGCAGCCGACCAGCCGCTTTGTGATCATTGGTGGAGAGTGACCGGATCTTCCGGAACGACTTTAGCCCTAAAAAGCCGCTCTCCAAAAAATCAAATAGAAACGGACCACGCTGATCACTTTCCGCCCTCAAATCCGCTTCATAAATCGCCACATTTCCCTTGGAGAGCCCGCAGCAAACGTGGTAGACGCCCGGGGTTGCTGAGCTAAATTGACAATTCGGTGCTGGACTGTTAGCGGGGGGGGGGGGGGGGTTTTAGCGCAAACCAAATTTTTGCCTGTGATTCTCTACGGCGCTATAACAAAATAGCGACGTTTTTTTAGCATTTTACAGAGTTTTTCGGTATAAAACAATAAAAAAACAAAAATTCGAAAATTCCGGATTTTTGGCCAAAAGTGAATGAAAAAAGACCAACATTTTCGAATTCAAATTTTTTTATAACATCCTAGCAATCAAAAGCCACTAAAATACTCATATATCAACAAAAGATAGGGGATCGGTGGAATAACAAAACTTTCTACCCCCCCCCCCGCTAACAGTCCAGAACCGCCAATTCTTGGTGTTTTGAAAGCTAAACCCCACCTAATCACCGACAGACTGGCGAACCCGTCCGCCTCGAACAGCCGATGGAGCACCGTGTTTTTCGACAAATCTAAAACCACTCTAAAAAATGGCTTGTCGAAAATTACCATCTGACAAACGGCTAAAACACAGAAAGTTGTCGGCCCCGGTGGAGAAGAGGAAGAGGCGCTTCTTGTGGCCGACGGTCAACATGTTGACAATCTGGAAAAAGTTTCGGGAAACTGCTCTGTTCCTTACCTTCCCAATATGCAACGGCTTTGCGTAGAAATCGGGCAACGACAACGGCCAATCGACAATGTGCAGGCGCTGAAAATTGAAATCTTCAAAGCAAGTTGTCGGAAAGAACTGACCCCATCGCGGACAAAGTGGAAGCGGAGACGCCAATCAGATACCCGCGCATCCCAGTGACGATTGCCGCCACCGCACTCCATTCGCCACACGATTTGTTCGTCCTTTCGGTCGTACAGCACGGCTGATGTCTGAAATAATTGCTATAAGCCAATCAACTATTTCCGCTCCAGAGGAAGCATTCATTTTATTTTTAGTCTAGACCCCAAGGGCAACCCACTTTTTTTCCAAACCCCAGCCTAAATTTTTATTATAACTAGCGGATACGTTTCGACATCGTTTTTGACTTTTCCTAAGCATAAAGACTTTACAAATTCTTCATTAAAAATTTAATTTTAGGTCGAAAATTTATTTTTTTTGAACCCAAAACGACCAAATTGTCGACTTTTCAAACACGTTTCCAACCTTTTTGAAAGGCTTGCTATAAACATGGTTAAAATGTACTAGAAAAAAAGAAGAAACACTCTATATTTGATTACTAGGCCTACCGGGGCTGCCAGGAAAAAAACTGGTCTCCCCCCACTAATCCTAAAGTACCAGGCTTTATTTAAAAATTTACTGGATGAAAAGAGCGAAAAATGCTATACAAAACCGCTGTCCTAAAATCTAGAAAGACCACCTCACCGAGCTAAACCCGAAAATGAACTCGCGATCCTCGTCAAACAGGAAACGACACGGCCAATCCATTCCCACCGTCTTTTTCCGCAAAAGCTCGAGCGCCAACTGATCTAAAAAATTTGATAAAACGTCTAGAAAAGTGATAAATCACCTCCATCAACCTGCCAGCACCATTGGAAGAGGTACCCGCATTTGCCCAATACCGAAACGTACTCCCCATCCGCGGAAATGTCCTGGATGGCTTCCCCGGCAAAGAGTCTACCTTCCTAGAAAAATATGATAGAAAAGCGCAGCGTCGTACCTCTAACAATTCGCACGCCTTCACCACGCCGTCAGAACCGGAGTGCAGGTAGATTAGATGTCCCGAAGAGCAGCCTAAATTGTCGGTCTCCGTAGGGATTTCGGTTTTTTTAAGTTTGCGTAGTTTGCGTAATGTCTAATAACTTAATAGGAAGTGTTTTTAGTAACATATAACCCTATTTTAGCTTAAAAAACTATCTAAAAACGTTGAAAAAGTCAAAAATTTGGTAAAAAATCGGCAATTTTTGGTAGAAAGTAGATATTTTTCGTATTTAGGGATAGCTAAAGAAGTTTAGCAATACTTCCACTATTTATTTGAAAAATTACATCCTAAGAAAAAAGTTATCCCCCCCCCCATAATGCGAAAGAACCCGGCTTCAAAAACCAACCAGCAAGAACAGAGCAACCAGTGTCGTCTCTTCGCAACGTGGAGATGCAATTCACGATGAACGGCGTCTTCCGGCCTATCTTCTCGCGTAGCGGACGGACGTTGAAGTTGGTAGCCGCGCGAAGATCCTTGCCATGTGGGGTGAGGGCCTAAAAGCAAAGCAATTTCCAAGCGACTGTTTCGACTCACAAAGACGTCTGTGCTCGTCGCAACGACCCAGAAATGACGATCCGTGACCACGGAGACGATGGAGAAATCGGGGAACTCGCCGTACTCCGCGGAACCTAAGAAAATGGTTGCTTTTCGGCATGGTTGGATGCTGCTGGAATTACGTTCCACAATTTCTACAACATTTTAGCAATACTGTTAATAACGTCTAAACCCTAGAGATATAGTTTTTCGTCGTTTTAGTCGGAAAAACCGTCCAAAATATAACGGAAGTCCTGAGGAAATGATTTTCGAGCAAAATGGCAGCTTTTTAGATCAAAAACAGCAATTTACAATAATTTCAACAATTTTATTTGCGTTTTTTTTCAGCCCTGTAAGCAAAAATTGGCAAGAAAGTAATAGAAATAAATGTCGAGTGTTTGCGCCTCTAACGCATCAAATTTTCCCACAATACCTATATCATAGATGGCGCGCTCGGACCAGGCATATGCGAATGCTTGGCCGCCGACATTCCGGCCGGAGAACGAGCAGAAATAGCGGACCTTCACCGCGCCGTCGGTGATGGCTTTCACGTCAGAAATTCCGCCTCGCTTGAGCTTCCTAAACAGCAGCTGAATCTGTGCATTTCAATGAAGCTTACCCCGTCTGGTCAATAAAGTACGGTTGATCCCCACAGATCCTCGTGTCGCGCACTTGCAGAGCCTGGAAAATACACAGCTTTTTCAGGGGATCGCGATTACCAGCGGGGCGGGTGCCGAAAATGGCACATCAAAAACTGCCACCGGGATCGATGCGAGCGCGCCGGCATCCGAACAAACAACCTGAAAAACGGGGATTATTTGGGACTGGACACGCGAAGCTTCAACAAAAAGCCGATCCCACGCACCAGGCAATCGTCCACATAAATCATTTTCCGCATGGAGCCGATCGTCATTTGGACTTGGCCGACAAGGGACAGCTTCCCGGCCTCTGCCGCCCAGTGCCAACGCAGAATTTTCTAAACAAAACGAGTTTTTAGGGAAGCAAAATCACGTTTTACCTGATCATTCCCGCCGGTAAAGATCATCGAGCGGGCCTCGTCGATGCATACCGAGAAGGGCCTAAAATGAGGATTATATTCGCTAATTCAAGAAATCCACCTTGCGCTGTGCCCGAATTCGTGTGCAATCGAGGCCGCCGAATCGCCCTGAAAATGATACAAATTTCAACGATAGAATTCGCAAAAACGCAGAATTTTAGGGCGTATTTAAACGTGATCAGCCTTTAAACGAGTTTTTTGTACTAGTTTTGTAAATTGACATTGAATTTGAGCAATAATATAAAACATACTATGAATAACGCTTTTAGAATCACTGTTAGAGGACGCGAGCACAAACATTAGGCATTAGAAACCTTGGTTTACAAACTTCAAAAAGCCAAATGTGCCAAATACGCGGGAAACGTTTATGGCGTCGACTTATAGTAATTTGTAGTCGAAAGTTGTTCATTTTTCAGTCTAAAAATGTGAAACTCAAAACCAGCGCAAAAAAACTAGCCCCGATAGCTTGGGTTTCAAGCAAACAGATCGGGCAAGGCTTTTTTAGCGCTGTTGGGCCACCCAACTTTCAAAAAAAAAAAGAATTTCACGCCTATAGCCCAAGAAAAGAAGCATTTTACATAGTTTTTATTCAGTAGTAGCTTTACCTCTAGGTCCCAGACCCGTAGCGAGCGATCGTCGTGCACCGAGAAGGCGTACTGGCCCAGAATTACCGCCTCAAACGTCATACCCTAGAAAAACGATGTCAATTTTCTGCTTTAGCGTACCGCACTTCCGTCATACTGAAAAGCGGGGGCTTGACGGGCCGGTCGCCAGCGTGTGATCGACCCGAGATACGTATACATCAGCAGTGTGCAGTTCTCAAAGTCATCCCCAGTCGACGTCGCGCCCATTCTAAAGCAAATTTGAAAAAAAAGATTCTGACAAACATTTGCGCATTTTTTGGAGGCTCTATTGAGCTCAGTCGCTTGTCGTCACGCCATAATTCGGTGGAGCCATCCATAAAGACGAAGAGACGGGTCTAAAAAGGATAGAATCTAGCTAAATTCAAATAAAGCTACCCCGTCGGCAAAAACTCGCAAGTGAGCGATGCGTGTGCCGAATTTCTGGTTCTTCGGCGGCGAGTTCGCTTCGGCTCCAACTTGACAATAGTAGTTCCGGCTCGTGAAGTGTAGGCAACCTAAAAACGTTAGTCTATTCAAAAATTTGGTTCTTTTCTGCGCTATCGGGGAGATTTTTCCTTGGATCCAATTTTATAATGTGCGGAGGTGTTTCAAAACTATTTTTTTACTATTCCAAAACGTAAAAAAGCTTACAAGTTTTGATTAAAACATACAAAAAAACTTTTCGACCAAAATTTCGACGTTTTGAAAGTTTTTTTAGTGGAAGCATAGCTTTATTTCATTAAAACATGATCAAAATCCTTCCTTTAAACTAGGCATATCTAGCCGTATAAGAAAAAAATAAGTCTCCCCGATCACGCGAAAACCTAATTTTTTAGAAAAACTTACTTTCATTTTCGTGGATTCCACAAACAACGAGTTGCCCAGTTTCTGCGGTACCCGGCGTCTCAACGAGGTGCGCGTCCATAAGTTGAAGCCGCCCATCTCTCAGCTCGAATCTGTCGATGGTCGTCCCGTGCGCTAAAACCTTATCACTTGAAAAATGCTGAATTTCTTACCGCTATAAACATCGCGCCCATTTTGGCACAGCGAGAGGCGCGGAAGGTTCGAAAATTGAGGCTTCGACATGTCTGTTGTAATTTTTGAGATAAAATGCCGATATCTCGAGGCTTTCAGAACACGTTTTGTGTTTCAGAGGCTGTCTTCGCCCAAAAATCGGTTACACCACAAAAACGGCGCTGCTTTCCCCTATCGCGCCTGACGATATCGCCAGTAATTTTCTGATTGACACACAGCGTTTTGGCTGCTAAGAAATCGTCCGATTACGACATTTCGTTTGGAGTACCCAGGTGGAGTCGCGCGCCGCCTGTCGGGGTCGCCCGCTAACCCCGATACCCTTTGTTTCTGCTCACACTCTAGTCCCTAAATCGCGACGCGCCACTCGCAACGCTCCAATTCCGGGGTTACTAGGTTGCCCGCAAGAAAATTGCTGTGTTGCCTAAAGGGAGTTTCAGTTGAATAAGAGTGTGGCCACAACACAGCTTCGCGTTAGGCTGGGAAATGATCGTGGGGGGGCATATAACCCCCGGGAACTCGTCTCATGTGGTTACGACTTGTATTTTTACACCATGAAAATATTAGTTGTAGTCTAAGCTGTTTACAAAAGCTCCTCAATGGAGCCGGGAAGTCGTTGTAAAGTTATCTTGACTACGGGGTGCTAAAAATTTTTTCGGTGGAGCAAATTTGATATCGGAATGAATGGGAGGGTTCGGCGCTGCGGATCTTTTTTTTGTGTGATTTTTGATGTCGATAAAAAATCTCTGCTAGCCTGCCCTCCTCCCGGGGTCCGTCCTTCAGGCGCGTAGGAGGGGTGGGGCAGAGGGGGCAAGCTGCCTCTCCCGAAATCCGGCGGTCTCGAAAAAAACATAAGGATCCCCCCGTATGATTTTTTTCAGTTCGCAATTTTTTTTCGTAAAAAATGCTCCCGCTGCCCCCTCCGAAATGTCGCTGCCCCTCCCGAAATTTGGGGTGAGCTACGCCCCTGCCGTCCTTTCTCAAAGATCTTTAGATGATGATCGAAGAGACGCACGTTTTAGGGGCCACACCTAAAATTTTCCCGAAAAACACTTCCAAGAATCCCACCAATCTGCCTTCCTCTCGTGGCCTCCCTTTCACAAGCAGATTCACTCTGCCCTGAAGCTACATTCGTGACCTTGTATCTGCGACTCAATGTATTGCGTATCCGATCGTTGTTCCATTCTCCAGATTATTCCCAACGCCGCAATCGCCAGCAATGAAAGAATATCCATCACCAATGTTTCGATTCGCATCTCTTCCTCAACATTGCCAACAACTCGTCCATGATCATCTACTATGGCTGGATAAATTAAACTTCAGGAAGGCATCGAAGGTATTTTTCCAATTTCTGGGAATGAAGGGAAGCCCGGAGACAGAGTTTATCCTTCCCGGGTGCACTGTCTTCTGAAACTCGTCGCCGTAGCCGATCCATTGTCCCGTCCCGTCCGTCCCGAGGTGTATAAAACCCCCAACAACCGCAGATTCCTAGTTACAGTAGTTTAGAGATACAGCAAAAAACGCCGTTTTTCATATGGTCTTGGCAAATAACAATGGTTGCTAATTTTTGATTTTTGACCATTTTGATGAAAATCTCGCTTCGCTCGAATGCGGCCTTTCGCTTTTTCGACGAAATCGTGTCTCTAGAATTTATCGTGCGATTGCCATGATGATTGTCTTGTCTGCGTACTTAAAATCATGTTTGTTAGGTATCAATCGCCCTGCAGCAAGGCTCATGGTGGATGCCGAAACGGATCGCTAGCATTGATCTACCGACCGCACTGGGGGCAAGTTATTTTCAGGAATTGATGCAAAGACCAAATAGCAACCCTGACAAGCCCCATCCCGGAAAGTCCACAGGGAATGGAAGAGGCTGGCATACAGGCCCATTTTTTCCGAAACTGGCATATATAACGTTGAGCGGCAAGTCGCATTGATAAATTACTGGGGGTCCTAAAAATGGTATCCTCTCTTAACGATTAAGGTATCCATCGAAATCTCTCGTAAAGGCCGGAAAAAAATGCGCTTTTTTCGTAAGATAATTTCTCAGAATTGTATATTTGTATCTGTACTGAAAACCCTGAAAAGCGCTGACTTAGGCTAAAGTCTAGGCTTCCACCCCCCCAGCCGACTTTTCAACTTTTCTACCTTCCTTATTTTTATTTTTCGCTTTTTTCAACTCAAATGCAATGTATTCTGGCTAATTAGCCTACTGCGAACATTTTGGTATACTTTAGAGCCCGGCATAAAGGGAGGTCGAGATACAAAAGTTGGTACCGGCTGGGGGTTCCTAGACTCTTACCCTGGTTTATGCGACATACGCAGGTTAATTCCCATTTTGAAGCATAAGAAAACGCGCGGTTGAGCAGACCCCAAACATAAAAAAATTAGAAAAAATTTAAGAAAACTTAACAAGCTTCTTCCCCCCCCTCCCCGTCAAGGGCTTTCAATTGGTGTAGGAAGTCTGCCGATCCGACGTTCAACCGGGCCGCTAGAGGCTAGGGGGACTTTTTTGAGACACTCAGTTTATTTAACGCGGTACTTCAGAATAGCAGTACGGTGTGATTTCAGATGATGGTAGAGATTCGGGACCACGCGTCAAATCGATACACATTCCAATACCGATCTCCTGCATTTGAGCGAGCCCCAATCACCATCCTCTACTGGGGAATGCCGCCGACCTCACACGAATTAGAAGGCCATCCTCCCGGTGTACCAATGTAAGTTTACGCGAAGGTCGAACCTTTGCCCGCCCCAAGCTGGGGATGGGTAAAGCCGCAAACAAGTGAAAGTACCAATAACCACCAATGAATTTTTAGCGTCTCCGATTGGCCCGTTGGACTCGGAGCTGGGGTCGCCCCGGAGAGCCGGCCTCCTCTTACCGCCTGGATGCGCGATTGGTAGGCTTTTACAGGCAAACTCAGCTAATTTTGACTTTATTTTACTAACTGTAAAATGTTTTCACTCAGGATGGCGCTTGGTGTTGGGACGCAGCCTATGTTGTGCAGATTTTTTTTGCTGGTTCCGAATCTGTTTGCCAAATCTGCTGCCGACCTTTATTGAGAAAGTCATTCGAGGTGAAAATTAAATAAAAACGGCATGAATTCGGTGGCGGACCACGATTCCGTGCTTGGCTCGAGGGGCGCCAGTGACCATTATTTAACCTCCCTCAGCCCACCACCCAGTTGGCACCATGGTGCATTGGGAAGGTGTCCCCTTGCCAGCACAAGGCGGCGGTTCGAACCCCGCCCTGCACTTTTACTTTTTGCACAAAAACACAGAATTTTTTGCATCAAATTGTGCTTTGACCTCTAAAACCGTTACCGAGCCGGTTTTAACGTTGAAGACGACGAGAACTTAACAATAACGTTAAAAAAATCCTGATTCTGGTAGTTTTATTTGTATAAATGTCGAATAACTTGCTAAATAAAGTTCTGCAGCACATTTGGAAAACAGAGTCGGAATCCGCGAAAAATTCTACACAAGATAGGCATGGTTCCATTCCAAAACGCCGTCCTGAGCAAATGACGGGTAGATTAGACAGTCAGCGTCACGGCTTGTCCATTTTTGACTCGATTTTTTTCTGGGATTTGTGATTTTTTAGAAGTTTTTTAAAGTCTTTTGCAATTTTTTGCTGAAAATTCTGAAATCTTCTTAGGGCGGCAGCCTTTCCTGCGCAACTGGAATACTGGTGCTACCAGCCTGTCCTAAATTGGAAGCTCTTCTTGCAGCGCATACTGTTGGCCGACAGTTCGGCCAGGATGATCCATCTGCAAGTTTTTCAGGTAATGCTTTTCTAAGGGGACCGGCAAAATACTGTGTAGAGGTTCCTTAAAGGGACGCCCAACCTTTTCGGGGCTCAAAAATCAAAAACTATACCGCGGGCGGGGGTCGAACCCGAGACCACCGTTTTGAAGGCCTGCATGCTATCCATTAGGCCATAGCGGCAAGCCATTGAGGGGGAGGGGGACGCCACAAGAGGGAAAGGTATCCGACTTCTGTGCGGCAATGGGCGCACATTGGCGCACAAAATTCGCGCGTCATTTGTACTTGCCGGAATACATAACTATATATTTGCCGCCAAAACCTTGGGTGTCCCTTTAAGGGGCAAATAGGTCGGCTCCACCCCCTCAACGTTGCCTCCTGGCACAGCGCCGGATGCAACCGTGCCACATATCCTTCTGTGACGAAATGGACATCAAAATGCGGGTGCAGCGCGAATAAGGATGGGGGGAGAGTTTTCATACTGGCTCCAGGATCGGGCTACGCGCGCCTCGGCGCTCCGTTTTCGAAACCCTGTGCGCGCTCGCGCGCATCCGAAGCGACTAGACCCACGATGGCACGAAGCCTCATTTTTAGGTCAAGGCCAGGGGGTAAAGCAATCAAAACCGTTCAGAAAACTAGCATTCCGGACAGTTAAAGTCTTCAGTCGTGTGGATAACCGTCGCGAAAACCATCGTTCTTGAGAACTTTAATGTTTTGAGTTTTTAACAGGTCATCGAGCCCGACGAAGATCCGCGGTGGAATTTGAGTCCGGTTCGAGCACCTCTGCCGGTGCTGTTTCGGCGTTATCCGTTCGCTCACCCGGACCCGCTCGAGGTATACCCTCTTATATACAGGGTGTCCCAATAAAAAATGTCACGCTGGCATTGCGCCAATTCAGGTCCTAGCGACTTGAAATTTCGAACCGAGCTGCACAAGGGGATTTAAAATGTTCACAGAAACTTTCAACCGACTAGCCACAGTAGTTTTGGAGTTTTCAGTTTCTCTAGTACTATAGGGGTGTGATCGTTATGATTTTTAGGGGTGTAATTGGCTGTTCGGTGTAGCTATGTTCAAGCACAATATTAGATTAATTACACCAAGAAAAGTTAGTTAAAGGTTAGAAAAAAAACCTTACCTTTTTAGTTTACAAAGTTAAAGCCGGTTTTATTGATTTTTGGGGGTACCTGAGGGCTAATTTGCATAATGTGAAAAATATAAATGTCCTCATTCTTGCAAGTTGCACGCGCGCGTGTGGTAGGACTTAGGGAGCGTGTCCGAAGGACCCGAGCTATCGGAAAGTCAAATTTTTCATGCAAAGGCCACATTCCAGCGCCCAAGGGCCGCGAAGCGGGTTTTTGGGCGCTGGTGTCACCATAAAACCATTGCTTTCCTGAGCATCCCGACAAGAAATCGTTTTTTCGGGCACCCTGTGGGATTTCACCAAGCATATACGAGTTTTGTTTTAGGCGCTTTTGCCGGTGCCGTTCGGTAGATTCAAGATGATCAAGAGGGCGGATTTGCTTCAATTCTCAGGTGTGTTTGAAGCAGGTATCGCTTTTGCCGGAACACTCTTATTGGAGTTCCTTTTTTGGCAAAGCGGTCCGGCTCCGGGGTCGAAATTGGCCGGGTCCAAGGAATTCGCAAAAATAGTGATTTCCGGGGCCGCGCCGGCCCAAAAATTGAGGATTGCGGACTGGCCGGACCCGAGCTAGTAAACCTTTTTTTGCCTTTCCAGACCGGATTTTCAGGGAGCGACGATTGGCAATACAATCACGGTTCGCGGTTAGCCGAGGGCGCGGAAGCAAGTGCCCCAGTATGTTATTTGCTAAACATCATATGGTGAAAAGAAAAGAAAAAACCGAGGCAGCCCAGATTCCGCATTTGCCATCACAAATCACCAGGGCAGGGGCGTACGAGGGGGTGGCAACAGGAGAAGGGGGCAGCCCCCAAAATCGGTTGAAGGCTGAAAAGTTCATAAAGGGGGCCCCTTATGATTTTTTAATAATTTTTTTTTGTCTGCGGCGCTGTTCATTACTATTTTTAAGGCGGTTTTTACTTCTCAAAAGCATATTTTCCAACAATTTTTCGCCCGCGGCGCTGTTTTCATTTGTACGTCAATTGTCCATATGAAATTTTCGCCTACGGCGCCTTTTCTGTGATGTTTTTACATGAATTTGAGCGTTCCTAGCGCTTTTCCCAAATTTTTTTTGCCTGCGGAGCTGCTATAGCTGCAATTTTTCAGCTGCTGCTTTCAATGTCTGCATCTTGCATCCGTATCATTGATGTGGTTACGAAGGTGGGAGTTTGAGTGCAGACAAAATTTACGTTTTCCTTGGATTCCGACGGAGAATAAAAACTAATAATGCAGGACAAAAGTTTGGCAATAAACTTTCGAAAGTTTGTTCAGGAAAAATTGGTGGCCGGAATTGAACTCCGACCAAAAATTTTTGAGGCGAGAGCTCTACCTCTCGGCCACGCTGCCATACCGGAGGCGCGCCAGAGAGGCCTCTTCTCTGCACGCCCCGCGTAGGGCCGGCTGGGACGAAGCGCGCAAAAGTCATGCATAGTTGCCAAAATTAAACTATGGACTCAGTCGACTATGGACGATTTGTTGAAATTTCTTGCGCATCGGAATCGCAAGCTCAATCTCTATAAGCTCACCAATTTTCAAGGTGAAACCCGATGGTAAGTTGGAAGGGATCCCTAGTTAGAGTACGTGCTGTACGACCTGATCAAAGTTTTTACTCCATGCAAGGGTTTAACCTTTTTCTTGGCAGGTGTTACCCCGCCATCTCAATCTGACGTGCGAGCTGTGCAATGTAGGTGCATTGGGAGTGGCCGGCGTTCGGCATACATTGGCCACGTTGCTTCACCACATCCTCGCCGAGGTTTGTTTGGCAAGAAGTAACTATAACCAGAGTTGAAAAGCCGCTTCGCGACTTTTCAACTCTGGCCCCGTCTGATCCAATGATATTCATGACCTTAGATAATTTTCCCGAATTGAGATGACATGACAAAAACTGAAAACTGCGTGCTCTCTGCCATTATATGGATTTCTCTGCGCCTCTCGTCTGGGCTCACTCTCTCCCCTGTTTGACAATTTTCCAGCTGTTGATCCGCTTCCCAGAAGGGGGGATCAGCAGATGTTTTCGCATTCCGTTTAAAGGGATAAGGGCGGTATAAGTCTATCGATTGAAAATGAAATGGAAAGAAAATGTCTCTGCGCCTCTCCCCTGGGCGCCCTCTCTCCCCGCTTCATGTCATGCCGTCCACATCCCTTTAAAGGTCTCTAGAACGTTGAATTTCGCGAAAAAGCAAAAGTCGATTGCACCGGGCGGGGTCGAACCCGCACGGTGAGAACGCCAGCACAGCGCGCTACCACTATCCCACGCTCACCACTGGGTGGGGGCGGTCGAGTGGGATGACCTGCCCGAGCACCCCCTTTCCCCCCGACGCGGCGCTCCTATGCACGCCGCCACGGTGTCCGCGCTCAGCCGCCAGCCGCAACCCCTGCGGCTGAGTACCCCAGCGTCCCAAAGGCCTTTAAGCATACATCTTTCAGGCTCCGCCCACCGATGGAAGCCGACGCATATTTGCCATAATTTTAAAAGATCTCCCCGAAGGCGCTGCTTGGAATACGGTAATCGTGTTTCGCCTTTCGGTAAAAGCAACTGCCGTTCTCGGGAAGGGGGGGGGGGAGGGAGGGGGCTACTCCATATCCCCCCTCTTACCGGCCTGGACAGGATTCACCTTCCAACCTGATTAATCTACAGCGCCTACAAGGAGGGTTAGGCTACTAATGACGGACCAAAGTGCCGTATTCCTGGAGTTTTGGATTTTTTCCAGAAATAATTTACCTTTGGCGCATGCCGCCTCGGCTCGTTTTCTGGTGGGCAACTAAAAGAAAACAATCAATATAAACAACTCACTTGTTTTCATTTAGTTGTTCCCGCATCGTCTTGTCACAGAAACGATGGCGGGTCTAGAAGACCAGTCACTCCTCGAAACGGCCCTCTTTTTTGCTGGACATCATCAGGTGACTTCTAGTATAATGTACGCTACCATGGGCGCCTTTCATCGCGTCAGACTAGCATGTTAATATCATGACTAAAAATTTTTACCATTGATTTTTTCGCTAAACTATTGCAAAATAAAGAATGTAGCCAAAATAGTGTTTTCTTGCCATCAGTTTGGTGATTTCGGGGCGCTTACGCGACGGCAAAAGTCCATGGTAGCGTCCCGTCGGTCCGTCACCCTCACGGAAGCCGGTTCATCGTTCTGCAGCCCTTGCAAAAGCTCCTTCGACGGTGAAAGGAATTTTGCACAACGAAAAATTGTGCACAAGATAAGCTTGAAACCTTTGAATAGTTTTTACGCAAAACTTCTCGGTGTCTTACCAAAGCTCATCGGCAGAACTTATCTGGCGAACAGATAACACGACAACCCTTGGAACTGCCGAGATTCACGTAATACCAAAATGTAGCTCTCGTCTGGTGACAGGAATAAGGCAACCGAAATACATAGCATAGCCGGGTGCAACAAACAGAGACCGCCGCACTTGAAACACATTTTTGTACTGTCATTGATTAGATCATAGCATAGCAACAATTCTTTCAGAGAAGCATTGGGATGATGGTGGCGCAGAACTACGAAAAAACCGATCAGCTCATCGCGTGGAAAGACTGGCCTTTCAAGCAAAACATTCGAAATTGGCGTGATTTCACGCCTCACACCAATTGATGTTATATGATTTATTCAGATCACCATCGCTCGAATATATCAATTGAAAAATGTTGATTGCAACCAGATGTTGTCCCCCCCGATAATGCGAAAATCCGTATCGGTTTTACCACAGCCCATTTTTCACAAAAGTGATAGCATTTAAGTTTTTTGGAGTTGCTCAACAGTTCTGCAAGCCATGTGAGGTCGCCCCAAAAAGAGTTACGCAACGCAAACTGGCGGGCTAAAGATTGCACGTCGTATTCATCGTCGTACACGTCTAATTACTGTTTTTTTTACTGCTCGAATACTCGGTTACCTAGAAAGCCTTCCCGTGCGAAACGTGTGCTATTTGCTAACTGTCGTTTTTTGGGGTTCTTTTTGAAAGACCGGCATCGGTGTGTAGTTTGTTGGGAGGCGCGGGATCTTGAAACCGCCCTCCCCAGTTACGTAATGCTTTTGAGGCGTCAAATCGCACGGACAAATGTCGAAAAGGAAATCCGAAGTGCCGCTTGTCGAGCAGCTATATAAGTAAGCCTATCGGAATTGTTGTCAGATTGCCAGAAATCAAGATTCACTCGTTCCTCTCGCCTTTATCAGATGGCAATGATTTTGCTTGCATTGGGATGCGTAATTCATTCGGTTTTTTTTTCAGAAAAAACCTCGGCTCATTCGAAGCGTCTGGCGGCTTTTGCGACGATGATGATCAGGTGGCCGAACGACGGGAAGAGATCGCGCAGAAGCGACAGAGAAGTAAGCTTGTTCGCAGAGGCAATGGTTGGATTCGGGAGGACCATGCTAGGCATCAGCGATTTGATTTTCGGCACGAAACGCTTTGGTTGGCATCTGGTTTTTAGGTCCTTCATGGTTTTTTGCGCTGTGTTCGAAGAACGCATAATGATATTCGGAAAACAGTTGTCTCGAACAGTGGAGTTTGCGCTCGTTTTTTTTTGCGTATCTCGACGTTTATGCGCTAGTCGAAATTGCAAAAAACCGGCCTAGAATGACCTAAAAACCGCATACCAAAATTGTGGCCTCCCCAACCCGTATAATCCTTATTTTTTTAGGAATCGACGCGCGAGCACCGTCAATCCCATTGGATGATTGCCAACTGTGCCAGAAGCCGATAATCGAGTCGTTCCTGTGGGATAGATTCCGGCATCCGGTGTGCGATAGCTGCAGGTACGCTTTTCTCGCGATTATGAAGGCCATTCTTCAGAGACGACAACGACGCCCACAAGCTCATCTCTCGCACAGATGCACTAAACACCTATCTGCTCAAGCCGCCGGACTTGGATCTGCGCAAGCCGGCTTTGAGGTATTCCATGTACATTTGGCCAACTTCCGCTTCCTAGGTACATTGCCCGAAAAAATCCGCACAACCCGCGGTATGGCGACATGAAGCTGTACCTGGGCTGTCAGGTCTGGTCGCTGCGCCCTGGCAATAAATTTGTTTTAGGTGATCGACCGGATGCTTGAGGTGCACGGCAGCTACGAGGGGCTGGAAGACGCTAAGAAGTTGCGCGAGGACAAGCGCACCGTCAAGAATGAACGCAACTTCGAGAAGAAGCTCAAGGATATGCGAAAACAGGTTAGCAGTTCACTTGTGCGAACTGCGCGATTGGGTTCTTTAGGGTTTCCCCGCGGAATCGACTTTTTTAGAAATCGGTTTTGCAAATATCAATTGAAAACTTGTTTCTAAGCGATTTTGGCACTAGATTGTTGGCAGGGAGAAAATTATTAAAATTTTTATTTACAAAAAAAAATTTTATGGAAGGAACCGGGATTGTTCCCATCTGCTCAATTTTCTAATCTCTTCACTTTAGATTCGTGGTGCCGGCAAGAATATCGTCGTCACGAAAAAGGCGCACATCCACGCCTTCGGCGACGAGATTGAGGTGGTGAATTCCAGGCTGCGATCAGACTTCTTTTCTTTAGGTGGACGCTGCGGCCGGCGAATGGAAACGTGAATGCGCCGAGTGCGGCTACACGGAGACTTTCGAGAAGATGTAAACGCTTTTTCTTGCTCCCCCTTTTCTTTGCTCCCTCAAATTTTTGTGAATTCGGGTCGACTGATCTTGTCTTTTTTAGCTCCTCATTTCAGTGCTTACATTTCTTGCTGTTTCTCCTTTTTTTTCCTCTCTAAATTTCAATACTCGTTCTTTTGAAGGTTGTGCTTTATCTAGATTGGCGGCTAAATAAACGTATAAACAAATACCCGAAGAAGACAAGCGAGCTTCGTTCTTTCGTTAATTGGTACCGTTGTGTTTATGCTTTCCGAATCACAAGACAAATCGCGGGTTCCATCGCATGATCGGCGGGGTCGGCTTTTTTCTATAAGCCCAGAAAAGTCTAGGACGGGTTAGTGTTTGTAGTAAGATATTAGAATACTAGGAAGGCTGCCTAAAACTTTTCAAAAGTCTAAAACCGGCCTTTTTGTTCGTAAATCGCTATTTTGTTTATTTTTAAGCAAAAATTACCAATTTTTTCGTATGGGCATATTAAAGACATTTAAGCACACTTCTCCGACTTATATTAGAGAAATTCGAGCCTAAAATAAAAAAATTGCCCCGTGCCCGTTAATGCGAAAGAACCCGATCGCACGATAATCGATTTTGTATGCTTTCCGAATCTGAAAAATTGTCTTTTTAAGTGCTGAAATGTTGATTCTATTCTATTACAGCAATGGCTCCAGCGCGCTACAATGGCAAGCGGGACAAATACGATGAGGTTACTCTAATTTTTTTACTGATTCTGTTTTTTTAGGACCTCGAGCTGTACAAGGACGACGACGGCGAGCCGATGACGATGGGCAAGCTTGTGGCGATGATTGCCCAACACATGCTTGCCAGTCCCGGGGGGAAGAGCGCCGTCAAGGTTCGTGCAGGAGTTTAGTTTTTGCTTCTGGGAAATCGGCGAAATCCCCGGTTCTGGGCTGTTAGCGGGGGGAAAACCCAATTTTTCCCTGTGATTCTCTACGGCGTGCTCTAATTCGCTAATATAAACCGTTTTATAGCATTCTACGTACTTTTTAGATAAAAATTTTTTGACCCGTTGATCAAAAATGTATGGAAATGGCCAAAAAAGATA
Organism: Mesorhabditis sp. LJ9110; assembly: GCA_038088335.1. NCBI lineage: Eukaryota > Metazoa > Nematoda > Chromadorea > Rhabditida > Rhabditidae > Mesorhabditis > Mesorhabditis sp. LJ9110. Next base: position 79,432 of record JBBGBA010000178.1, on the reverse strand, counting down.
AAAATTTTCGGATTTTCAAAAGTAGGGAAACAAAAAGTGGTTCCCCCTGCTAAAATCCCTCCCACTCCGCTAAGAGTCCAGAACCAAACCGCCGGCCATTTTTCACATTTCACATTTTTCAGGAGAACCTTCTGCGCTCGTTCGTCAAGGTCGACTCGGTGACGTGGGAATGCCTGCTGAAAAAGACGAACGAAAAGCTGCGCCGATCATGTGGATACACGGTATTTTGTAGTTTTCGTGATCTTGGAAATGCTCGTTTAGATAGTGCAAAAAGACGGCACGCTCTACCTGACGAATATCCTTCCCGGCCTGCCGAACGTCGAGGATCTCGCGGAAATGGTAATTGTTAAATTCGGTTCTATACCTTGGATTCAGGCCGATGCGCAAAAGGGCTTTCGCTTCATCGTGCTCGTGTTTCTGATGATGGAACGGCCGCCGTCGCTCGCCAAGGAGTTCGGGAAAGTGCCGTCGGAGCGGATGTGGAAATTCTTTGTGAGTTTTCGAGGTCCTGTATCTCAAACGTTCATCACAATTATGATCATTTCGTTGAGTTTCATCGTCTTGTTCTCTCTTTATGCGTGTTGATCCTCGATCTTTGTTCTCAAGCTTCGAAGCGATCTTCTCAGGCTTCGAAAATTTTGCTTTGAAGACCTTTTAAAATGCGCGCTAAACGACAAACGAAAAAAACGGAAAGGAAAGCGAGAATAAACTAGAAAGTTTTACAAGTTATAGTGTTTCTTTTTAGGAGACGCTCGGCTACTCGAACACGGAGCCCGACGAGGTGCTCGGCGACATCAAGATGCTGATCAACACCATGATAAACGAGGGTCAGTTGGATCGAAAGGCGTTTTTCTTTTATTTTGATACGATGCTGCCTAAATGTTAGCGATTGTGTTTACCCATCATAACCGTTCCTTTCCAGGCCTCCTAGCCGTCAGCGCAAAACAAAGCGGACCGGCGCCGGGCGACGACATCTTGTACGAGTGGGGCCCGGTGGCGGTGAAGACGATCAGCCCGCAGGTTGCTCATCTATTCTTGGCCTTAATTTTCCGGCTTAGATGGTCTTCGACGCGTTCCTGAAGATCCACGACACGAATGCCGCCCAATGGCAACAGCACGCCGAGAAAGTGGCCGATTGGCAGTTTCGGTCAGTGCTAGACTTTACTATTTTATTTTTCCGCGGTTCTTGGTGATTCGAGAGACCCGAATTTTTTTGCTATGATTCCGGGTATGCCTAGTAGCGGAATAGTAACTATCTCTATTGCTTTTTAGTAATATTTAGCTATACTTCAAATAGAAAAATAATTAGAAAACTTTAAAAACGTATTTTTCAAAATGTAAAATTGTTTGAAAGTTTGAAATCTATCTTTTTCGTTTTAATCACGCTTTGTAAAGTTTTTACACAAAGGAATAAAAAAGTTTAGAAACTTTCTAATATGAATAGAGGCAGTGTTTCTAAACTATTTTTTTCTATACCTAGCCGTAAAAACAAGACAATTTTCGACCAAAATGGCATGTAAAAATATTATGACAATTTTTGAGATGGTTTTTCTACCTAAAATCTAGTTAAACTTTAGTAACAACAGTAACTAGGCATTTCTGGATTTATAGGCAAAAAGATGGTCCCCCCCGCTAATTCCAAATAATGTTTCCTCTTCTAGGTTTGCAAAAGAATACAAGAAGCACAGCTACTACGACCGGAAACGCGCGAAGCCCGACGTGCCCGGGGGACGAGGGCGAGAGCTGAAGACGCAGGCCGCCGACGCTTAAGGGCGAAGCCACAGATCGAACGTGCCGACAATTTGCCGATTTTGATGTATATTTTGTTGCTAATTTCGCATGCACGGGTTCATTTTGTGATTCTGGTCTTTGTTTTTTGTTTGGGCTCTCTAATATAACATTTCTTTTGCTCGATTCATTCAAGGTTGTTGAGAATAAAGTGCTTTTACGCGTGGGTTTCTAATTATTTGAAAGTTTTTTAATTAAAATAGCTTTTAGAATTAACTTTCTCAACCATTTACCCTCAATTGCTTTGCAGGTTTGTCCCTGTGAGCTTGACGTGGAGCTCGTATTTTAGCGGAGGGGGGGGGGGTTACGAAGGCTATAACTATCTAGCAAAAATTACTCTGCTTTTCAAGTGTATTTTTATGGCTTTGAGCACGAAAAAGTCTGCTATTTTTTTCTGAAGCTTCGAATTGGCCGAGTTTCCATCCATTTTTGGGTAAAATCACAATTTTTAGAAAGTTTTAAAGTTTTTTTGTGACCTTTCGATACCTGAAAAATGGCGTAAAAAGGCACGCGACGGGTGTAAATCGATTGTTGGTGCCGTACGACGTGAACGACGTGAGGAGGAGGGTGAACTCAATTTTCAGTATTTTCCGTATGTTCAAAACGACAGTCGATAGAGGGCCGAAAATATTCTAAGCGCTTTTTTATAGTTTTTAGTATTATTTGACCATTTTGTTATGTGAAGCTATTTTTATTATACCGAATTCATGAGCGCCCCGGTTTTTGGCATAACATAAAGCTTTTTCGTGGCCATGGGAGTGAAGTTTGTTTCGGACTTATATATACTCGGTATAGAAGAGCAGTAGCCGGGGGGATGGTCATCTGGCCATCGAAGGGCTGTTGCCCCCGAACTGTTCGATAAGCCGTTTCGTGCCACGAGGAGATAACGGAAAGTCGAAGGTCGGAATTCCGGAACACCGGGTCGATCGCTAGTATTCCGGCGCCACATTCCGTTACGATACGGCACATGAGGGGATTGTATTTACTGTTTTGCGCGTTAGCAACTGCGGCCGCCGACGTTTGCAGCTGGGATGTGGGTTTTAAAAGGTTTTTACCATCTCCTCCTCCAATCTCTGCTAGCTGCCCTCCTCTCGGGGTCCGTCCATTTCCTCCTCCAATCTCTGCTAGCCTGCCCTCCCCCTCCTCTCGGGGTCCGTCCATTTCCTCAAACAATCTCTGCTAGCTTGCCCGGAAAAATGCTAGCCTAATTTCGCTTGTTTCTGTCATAACTATCTTATTTTACATCATTTTGAGCTCCATTAAATTTTCTAGTATTTTTTGGACGCTCTATCGAATGAGGCCTTTTTAATTGTGCAAAAATAGCAAAAATGTCGAATAATAGCTTTTCAAACCAATTTTTGAAGGGCTATTCTTGGCTTTTCTCTAACTTCTTTTGTATTACACTATTTGGAGCGATAATCAAAGCTCGGAATATACTTTTCGATGATCTACCGAATGGTGTTAAAATAATCCCGAGAAACATCGCAAAACTACCAAAAAATTTGGGACATTCGGGCCGCGGTGCCAAGTAAATTTCCGAATTTCCTACAGAATCCCTGCTAGCTCCCTAGAAATTCAAATAATTTAGGCATGCAATCCATTGGCCACCGACCAATCCCTTCTAAATGTCCACCTCGTCACGCACACCCACGATGATCTCGGCTGGTTGATGACGGTCGATCAATATTATGACCGGGGTACGGTATGGCGGCGCTTTTCTCCTCAATAATCACTGCTAGCCTGCCCGCCTCTAAAGCCAATGTTTTAGAGGTGCAAAAGATCTACGACACCGTAATCACCGAGGTGGAAAAGGACAAGAGCCGAAAGTGGGTGTTTCACCCCGACCAAACTCGTTTTGTAGGTTCTCCTTCGCCGAGACGGGCTTTTTGATGCGGTGGGTGGAGCACAACCAGACTACCGTATCCCGACTGCAAAAACTCGTTCAGCATGGTAACGTTTTGGTTTAGAGAATAATTATAGTGAATTGCCCACAGGCCAAATCGAGCTGATCGGCGGCGGATGGGTGCAAAATGATGAAGCCGCCGCACACTATGGTATCATCGACAGGCTTAGGGTGAGTGGGGCGGCTTAAGTGTTTGAGAAATGGACGGACCCCTATATTTTTTTTGCTGTTTCTGGTTTTTTGATCGGTAGGAAATTATTAAAAGTAGTTTTAAAATTTTGAAAATCACGAAATTTTTGACGTTTGTTGGCCATTTTCGTGGTATTTCGACAAAAAAAACGCAATATTTAGCCCCCTCCCCCCTGTGAACAGTCCAGTACCATTATTTCTACCCATTTCTATGGCTTATGATTGCTTAAATCTAGGACGACCCGAACCAGGCTACAACGTCGTCCGCCGTGCTCAGCAATTCCTCAACTACGTCACCGAGCAGGTACATTTTCCCAATTCTTTAGGAAATAGAAATTTAGCAATTACTCCTGAATAAATAAACAGTTGGAAGATTGATTAGTACTTCTAATATTTTAATTGAAACACCCTTTTATTAACACCTCAGGCCAGCCACTACAAGACGAAGAACGTCATCCTCACCATGGGAATGGACTTTAACTATCAGATGGCCGAGAAGTGGTACAGGAATCTCGACAAGTTGATCAAGTATTTTAATGCTAATGTGAGTGTCTCTATCTCCCTCTCCCTCTCTCTCTCCCTCTCCCTCTCTATCCCTCTCCCTCTCTATCCCTCTCCCTCTCTATCCCTCTCCCTCTCCCTCCTCCCTCCCTCTCTCTCTCCCTCTATCTCTTTCTCTCTCTCTTTATCTCTCTCTCTCTCTTTCTCTCACTCCCTCTCTTTCTCTCTTTCTATATCTCTCTTTCTTTCTCTCTCCCTCTGTCTCTATCTATTTCTCTCTCTCGCTCTCTCTTTCTCTCTCTCGTTCCCTCTATCTCTTTCTCTCTCTCGCTCTCTCTCTCTGTTCCCTCTCTCCCTCTCTCTCTCTCTCTCTCTCTCTCTCTCTCTCTCTCTCTCCCCCTCTCTCTCTCTCTCGCTCTCTTTTGCCTACCCTTACATTTAGCCGTCGATGGGACTGAACCTGCTCTACTCTACGCCGGCATGCTACACGAAAGCCGTGCAGAAAGCGCAGCCCGTGCTCACCACCAAAAGCGACGACTTCTTCCCGTAAGTCTTTCCTCAAAGAATCTCTGCTATGTCTTTTTTTCCAGCTACGCCTCGGCTCAGAACAGCTACTGGACTGGGTACTTCACGTCGAGACCGGCTTTTAAGGGAATGATCCGCCAGGCCTCCTCACTATTGAATGTAAAATTTAAGGCTGTATTTCATGGTTTTAGCGTTACTTCCTACCACCGGGTTTTCACCCTATTTTTACAGCTCGGTAAGCAGCTGTCAGCTCACTTCCTGCTTGGTGATGACGCGGCGCTGGAAACGGCCAAACGGGCCAGCGGACTGGTTCAGCATCACGATGCTGTTACGTAGGTTTTAATATAGCTTTCTCTCGCTGTCTATCACTATCTCTCTCTCGCTCTCTCTCTCTCTCTCTCTCTCTCTCTCTCTCTCTCCTGGCTCTCTCGCTAAAAATGAAGCTTTAGGGGAACAGCTAAACAAGTCGTCACTTATGATTATCAACAACGTCTTCACAAGGGAATGATTCAGTTGGAAGTAGGGTTTGGATTCTGCAAAGATTCTCTGCTAGCCTGCTCTCACACTATTTCTCTCTCTCACCCACTCTCTCGGTCTCTTGCTGTTTCTCGCTTTTTCTCTCTCGCTCTCCCTTCTCCTCTCTCTCTCTCTCTCTCTCTCTCTCTCTATCAGCTTCATTTTCCAGACACTTGCCACCCACGCCATCCAGTCCGCCACGCAACAAACTACAGCCCCGAAGCACCAGCTGTGCCTTGAGGCCAACGAGACAACTTGCGCAGCCATTTTGTGGGTTTAAGAGGACTTGGAAGTAACCGAATCGACCCTCTGTCGACTAGGTCTAGACAACGACACGAGGCGCTTTCCGGGAGCGAGACGACAGAAAGAAGAAGAGAGACGAAGAGAGAGAGATCGAGCACCTAAAAACCACTTTTTCAGCAACAAGGCCTCGTACGTGGCTACCGTATTCAACCCGCTGGGCCAGGCCTCGAATACGGTAGTCGAGATCCCCCCTATGCAACCCAGGCCACCGTATACGACTACGCTGGGCAACCTATTACGGGTGCGCAGGTAATGCCGAACTTCGCTTTTACCATTTTTTCGGTTTTTTTTTTGTACAATACCTATTTAAACTTATAATTAAAAGAATTATAGAGGTCTTAATAAAATTCTTATGGCCTTGAATTAAAAACAAAAATAAATTAAAAAATTTCAGCTGGTCCTCGCGGCGTCTAGCCAGGCAAATGCGGCTGATGGAGCACAGTATACACTCTACGTACCGCTACAAGTAGATCCGCTCGGCTTCCGATCGATTTATGTGGACACGAAGGCAAAAAAGGGGTGAGCGAGCAGAGATTGTTTGTGGAAATGGGTTCATTTTTCTAAATTTGTCCATTTAGCGCGCTCACCGTCCAGAAGCCAGAAACGCCGCTTCGCGACGCGACGTCGACCTTGGAAAATAGCGTACGTTCAGCTTAATTTACCAAAAAAAAACAGATTATTAAGTTTTTCATAGTCCAGAATATGTGTTAATACACCTTTTTTTATAGTTAATCCGACTGGAATTCAATGTAGATGGTACATTGGAGGCCGTCGTCGACAAGACGACCGGCAATCGACAGCTTCTCAAGCAGCAATTTTACTTTTATGAGGTTCGCGCTTTCCCTAAAGAATCTCTGCTAGCCTGCCCTCCTCTCGGGGTCCGTCCATTTCCTCAAACAATCTGCTAGCCTGCCCTCCTCTCGGGTCCGTCCATTTCCTCCTCCAATCTGCTAGCCTGCCCTCCTCTCGGGTCCGTCCATTTCCTCAAACAATCTCTGCTAGCCTGCCCTCCTCTCGGGGTCCGTCCATTTCCTCCTCCAATCTCTGCTAGCCTACCCAATTTCAGAGTGCAGGCCTCGGAAGTCAACCATCTGGTGCCTACATTTTCCGCCCGTCCAAACAAATGCCAGAGATCATCTCCGAATCAATTCAGCTCGAATTCATCAAGGTAAAAGCTTTTTAAACGCTGTACTTTTAAAACTTACATCCGTTTAAATAGCGTTTTAGCACTTTTTAAAACTGAATTTTGACTTAGATTTGTTATATAAATTTCCATTCCATTTATTTAGGGCCCAACCGTATTCGAGGCACGACAAAAAGTGACGGATTGGGTCTCCCAAACGATCCGCCTCCACGAAAATCAAACGTTCATCGAATTCGACTGGGTCGTCGGCCCGATACCGTATGAGAAACTGTAAGAAAGGCGTTTTTATACAACATTTAAGTTTGATGTATATTTTACAAAGAATTCAGGTGAAAAAAGACGAATTTCAGAAAAAATAATTTTTGAAAAATTTGATGTTTCTGGAACGGCCAAAAATTTAGCGAGTTCCGAATTTTAATTCCTGATCTGGCTAGCTTTTTGGGGTAAATGCTATTAAATTAAACCAATTTTACAAAATGATAAAATAGGAAAGATATGGAGCGACAATTTCAATTAAATTAAAGTAGAAAATTTGTAAATCATAATTTGTTAAAATTTCATATTTTCGATGTTTTCGCTTAAAATCAAGATGTTTCAGTTAATTCCAATTAATTTATTAAGAAAGCTGATTCTATTTTAGTCCTTTTTAGTTCAACTAATCAGCGTTTGGAGACGGGACTGCGTCTTTCTTTTTGACGCCATCGAAGAGCATGGTCGATTATGGCCTACATTTTGAGATTTGTGTTTTCAGGTTTAATGCTAAAGCATACCTCAAAACTTTATCCGCGAGCGATCTGCTGAATTTTTTAAAGTCATTGGTGGATCATTTCTAGATTGGGAGACAATGGAACATATAACCATAACATTGGGGTCTAAAAACCGATTTTGCATAAAGATGCAAATTAATGGTGTGCTCAGTCGCATTTCAGCGTGTAGGTTTCGACGTCGAAAAAATTGACGCTTTTTGGGGGATTTCTGGGCAGGGCTATGCGAGGTAGTGCGAGAGGGGGAGCGGGCAGAGACGGCTAGGGTGGTCAAGTTGGGGCCCCTGGCAGCACCCCTCGTCCCAAGGGCTTTGTCCTGTCTCGACTCTCTAGGCCTTCCGCACTCTCTCGTGTCCCTGTCCCCGGGAATCCTCCCAAAAACGTCAATTTTGATGGTTTTCGACATCGAAACCTCGGTGCAGCGGCTAGAGGCGAGTTGGGCGCATCTTGGAAAGCACATCATTGATAGATTTCTCGGTGCATCTTTCTATTAGTTTGATCGCTGACCGCCTTTATAGTAGAAAACCTCAAAACTGTTATGGTACGCAATAACCTATTCCATTTTGTGCTTGGAAGAGAAATGATCCCCATCCCAAATGAAGCATTGACAACAATTTTCAGCAAGATCGGCCGTGTGGTTTTCGAGATAAATTTTTGAGGTACGCAACTTTAGCGGCCATTTAAACCGAAAATGACTTTTTAAAATTCTCAAAATAGTGCGGCCCTACTAATTCGACCATGCTCTTTCAGATGGCGTCAAAAAAACAGGGTCGAAAAAAACTGTACAAAGCCATCATGGGGGCAGTCCGGGTCTACACGTTTCAAAAAAACACAAATTTATACTATTTACAAAATAAAACACGCTGTAAAAAGGCGGCTCTTTTTTCGAAACAGTAATCGCCATATTTAAACCAATCTCGAATTCAGATACCTATTTTAAAATTTTCTTTCCGAGTCTATGGAAAAGGAAAAGGAAAATTGCATCGAAAGAAAAGGAATCATCGGGAGGTTGAAAGAAAATGTTTCAATACCTCATTCACTAAAATCGCAAAATTACATCGGGAATCACGGACCAGGATGTGCCCGCCAAAAAATTAAAGGGATGCCGACGGCATAGGCATTCGGTTACGCGCTGGAAAGAAAATGTCTCTGCGCCTCTCCCCTGGGCGCGCTCTCTCCCCTGTTGGCTACTTGCCAATTTGTTGATGAGGGGGGATCGACACATGCCGTCGGCAGCCCTTTAAGTGGTATTTTATTAAACTCGGCGATAAGCAGATTTCAGAAATATTTTTCGCATATAAATATATATTTGTAGCATTTTAATGGACCATTTTTTCTTTCAGAATCCCGACCGGAAAAGAGGTGATCTCGCGCTACTCGACAAATATTGCATCGGCCGGCATTTTCTACACGGACTCCAACGGTCGACAAGTCCTCAAGAGAACGTAAGAAAATTATTATAGCTACATCCGTCCTTTTATCGTCATTTTGATGCACTTTTTTATCATTTTTTTGAGGCAAAATTAATGCGTTGAATTAGATTAGAAGATAGATTATTAGATTAGAATTAGATCAGTCGATTTTTGATGAGCCTATTTTATAATTGATTTAGAATTTATAAAAACTATCGTAATTGTTTTAAAGATTAAAAAATTTGTAACTCACAAAAACATGGAAAATTTCAAAACATGCTTCGCCAAAATTCGGTACAGCGTCAAATTTTAACTGGGTAATGCCTCGGACGTGATGATCGTGATAGCAATTCCTCAAAGAATCTCTGCTAGCCTGCCGTCCTCTATTTTTTCAATGAGCCTATTTATTCTAAGGTTATTCAGAATTGATAAAAACAATTGCGATGTAAAATGTAATGTAAAAACAAAATTAAAAGTAAAAGTTTGATCCCCAGAAAAATGGGAAGTGTAAAAAAACATGTTTCTCGAGAATCCGATGCCGCTCCAAATTTTCACTGGGTAATTCCGTTTGAGTTAGTTCAGCATAACATTCCCGCAAAGAATCTCTCCTGGCCTGCCGTCCTCTATTTTTCACGAGTTAATTTATTTTAAGTTTGTTAAAATTTCAGAAGGCTATTGTAACTCGCTTCAAAAAATAAAAAAAGATTTGACACCAAAATGGAAATTTTCAAAAACCATGCTTCACCAAAATCACATACAGCGTTGAACCTTAATTGCTTTATTTTAATCACTCTCGACTGGCTAAGCATAAGATTTCCTCAAAGGATCTCTGCTAGCCTGCCGGACTCTATTTTTCAATAAGCCTATTGATTCTGAGTCTTCTAGATTTAAAAAAACTAATGTAATCAGCCTACAAAAATAAAAAAGATTTAATACCAAAGAAAATGGGAAATTTTGAAAAAAAATGTTTCTGGACCATCCTATGCTGCACCAAATTTGGACTGGTTAATCGCTTATTAGGGACTGTGTCAGCATAACATTCCGTCAAAGAATCTCTGCTAGCCTGCCGTCCTCTATTTTTTTCAAAGAACCTGGGGCCCTCGGTTTATTTAGAATTTATAAAAGCTAATGTAATCAGCCTAGAAAAATTGAAATAAAAAGTTGAATACCCAGCATTCGAAAAAAACGAACTTCATTAAAATCCGGTGCAGCGCCAAATCCTGACCGCTTAATCGCTTCAGAACTGGTTCGGCACAACTTTCCATCAAAGAATCTTTGCTAGCCTGCCGTCCTCTGTTTTTTCAATGAGCCGATTTATTCTAAGTTTGTTTAGAATTTATAAGCTTAAAAAATAAAAAAATTTAATACATAGAAAAATGGGCATTTACAAAAATTATGTTTCACCCAAATATTTAAGAACAAAAATGGAGATTTTCAAAAACAATGCTTCACCAAAATCCGGTACAGCGTTGAATTTTAACTGAATTAATCACTCTCGACTCTCCACTGGCTAAGCATAACATTTCCTCAAAGGATCTCTGCTAGCCTGCCCTCTTCTCGTATAAATTCTATTGTTTACAGCCGCAACTCATACCCGACATTCCCGTTCAACAATACGGAGCCCGTTGCCGGTAATTATTATCCGGTGACCAATCGACTTTTCCTCAAGTAAGTGTAAATGCTAATAAGATGTCTTTTAAATGGTGTAAATCCTTTTTCTATGTTTCTTTCATTCAAAATATTCAGGGACGCCTCGACACAGCTCACCGTACTCCCGGATCGAGCACAGGCCGCCTCCAGCCTCGCCGATGGATCCCTGGAATTGATGGTAAGCTCGAGAAACGGGGCTCGGGCTTGGGCTTAGGCTTCGCATAGGCCGAAGCTTACGCATAGGCTCAGGGTTCGCTCGCTTAGGCTTGGCTAGGCTTAGGCTTAGGATTGACGGCTATGCAGTTTCCCCCGCTAGCCGGCATCCGCCTACCGTATCTCGGCCTTGTTCATCTAAGGCCGGTTAGGCTTGGAGTATACCAAAATACTGCCAGAGCAAGACGAACATTTTGGTATACTTTACAACGTAGATAAACAGGACGAGATCAAAAGTGCTCGGCTGGGGGAGGGGGAGGGGCTCTAACCGGATTGACTTAGGCTTAGGCCTAGCTCAGTTTAGTCTTGGCTAGGCTTAGCTTAGCTTTGATTAGGCTTAGGCTTAGCTTTGGCTTAGGCTTGCTTAGGCTTAGGCGTCGAACCTAATTTAACGCTAATTTCAGCTCCACCGTCGCTGCTTCTTCGACGACCACTTCGGGGTGGATGAGGCGCTGAATGAACCCGGAAAGGATGGGCGTGGCTTGGTTGTCAGGGGAAAGCATACGGTGTTGCTGCAGGACGTCAAGGTCAGTCGCTTTTTTCCGTCCATTTCCTCAAACAATCTCTGCTAGCCCGCCTTTTTCAGACAGCCGCCTCCACGCACCGTCCACTGGCCGTCGGCGTATTCCACAAGCCGGTGCCAATGTTCGCCGATGTCCAGGATTATCCCACCTACCGCAAGAACTACCTCACCAGGGTACGGTAGTGCTGAAGATTCTATGCCTTTAAAGGGATGGGCGAGGCTAATCGTTTACGCTATGGAAAACAGGGGAGCACGAGTAGGGTAGAGCGTGCCGCGTCGTTTTTACCGGTCACAGTCTTATGCTAATTTACATTCCTGTAACCTACGTCTAAGCCCAAGACTTATAAGGAGTGCTTTTTTTGAGTCATACGCAAATCATTTCCAAAGACAGTCCATTCGATAGAGAATTTCATTCTGAGTAACGCTATAAGGTTCATTTTTGCAGAATGGCTGTGCCCGATTTTATAAAATTAAAAAACTAAAACGGTGTTTTCCTACATCCCTCGGCGCACACCGATGGCAGTGGATCGCCACCGGGACAAGGGGGGCCTACATGGCCCCCCAATCACGATTGACGATAGCGCAGTCGGTAGCGGGGTTGTCTTTGAAACTTTTTTGAACTTCTCTGGGAGGTTCGATTCTTCCAAATGTAATTTCTTTTGCTTTTTTATCGTCAATTGCGTTTCCGTACATAGGGATGTGATTTTTGCATTTTTGAGTTGGAAATTGCTTCAAAGTTGGTCAAAGTGAAGTCTCCAGGCCCGAGCCTTGTCACTGTTCACCGGGATTTCACTATAGTCGAGCCTGCTCATAGACCGGATTCCATGGTAATTGAAGCCAAATGGCCATTCCCGCTATAAAAATTCAAAAAGCAAAAGAAATTACACCTGGAAGTATCGAACCTCCCAGAGAAGTCCAAAAGTTTAAGACAACCGCGCTACCGACTGCGCTATCGTCAATCGTGATTGGGAAACCATCAAGGCCCCCCTTCTCCTGGTGGCCTTCTATGCCTGCCATCGGTGCGCGGCGAGGGATGTAGGAAAACATCGATTTAGTTTTTTAATTTTATAAAATCGGGGACAGCCATTCTGCAAAAATGAACCTTATAGCGTTACTCAGAATAAAATTCTCTATCGAATGCACTATCTTTGGAAATGATTTGCATATGACTCAAAAAAAGCACTCCTTATTAGCCTAAGCCTAGGTCTGCCTAAGCCCAAGCCAACGTCCATAGTAGTTTACCGTAATTTTTCAGTTTGCCGGCCTGATCAAGGAGCTGCCGGCTAGCATTAATGTGCTCTCACTCGAGCAGAGGAGCCCCCCCCCCCCCCCCCCCCCCCCCCCCCCCCCCCCCCCCCCCCCCCCCCCCCCCCCCCCCCCCCCCCCCCCCCCCCCCCCCCCCCCCCCCCCCCCCCCCCCCCCCCCCCCCCCCCCCCCCCCCCCCCCCCCCCCCCCCCCCCCCCCCCCCCCCCCCCCCCCCCCCCCCCCCCCCCCCCCCCCCCCCCCCCCCCCCCCCCCCCCCCCCCCCCCCCCCCCCCCCCCCCCCCTTTGTCTCACTTTTTTATCATTTTCAACATCGATAAAGAGGCCCAAAAGTTTTCGAGATTTGCGGAAGTTTTTTTTAAGAGCTAGTTTTATCCAGAAAAAGGTCTAAAATGGTTGGTTTCGTTATGGGACCGTACAGGATTATTGAGAAAAATTGGTTCCCCCTGCTAACAGTCCATCCGGCCTATTTTCAAAATGTCGAAAATCATAATGTGGAAATTCACAATGTCGAAATTTCATAATGTCGAAATTTACATAGACTAAAATTCCCGGTAAAGTCCCCGAATTCTAGGCAAAAAATGTTGTCGTGAAATAGGATAAAAGAATAGAATGTGGAAAATTTTTTTGGCTAGGATTTGGGGGTTTCACCGGTAATATTAGCCTATGTAAATTTGACATTCTGAAATTCGACATTATGAAATTTCGACATGATGAAATTCGACATTATGAAATTTCGGCATTATGACATTTCGACATTATGACATTTCGACATTCTGACATTTCGACATTATGACATTTCGACATTATGACATTTCGACATTATGAAATTTCGACATTATGACATTTCGACATTATGAAATTTCGACATTATGAAATTTCGGCATTATGACATTTCGACATTATGAAATTTCGACATTATGGCATTTCGACATTATGAAATTCGACATGCTGATAGCAATTCGTTAAGAATAAATAGCGTAGTTTTCTAGCGTTTTTCGTAGTTTTTGATCGCTAGAAAGTTGCAAAAAAACCTTCAACATGTTTTTTTTCATTTTATTTAGTTTCTATTTTCGTGTGTTCAGAACACGCCCGGGTTTCCCCCACGTTTTCCGCCCAAATGTACACATTTTTGGCGACGCGACCGACGGCGGCCATTTTTGGGGAGAGGTTAAAAAAGGATCCCTTGGGCCCCGGAAAAAAACGACCTGAGACCTGTCCCCGAGCCTTGAACGTGCCAGATGATTTTGAGCTTTTGAAGGGTCGGAGCTTTCGCGTTATCGGGGGGAGGGGGTAGCCTACCTTGTATCCAAAAAATCAGATGAAAAGACCCGAAGCGTTACCTAAAAATTCCGAAAAATACCGATTTTCGTGCAAAATATTCATTTTTAACATTTTTCAGGTACTTCAGATAGATTCTCGACCTTAAATATAGTTAAATTTTTAAAAAACCGTTAAAATCCGTTTATTACGTTATTAAGCATTGTTGGAATTCGACAAAACTCTTCCCTCCCCCCCCCCCGATAATGCAAAAGTACGGGCCGTCCTGATCCCTTCAAAAACACGATTCGAATCGCAAATTTTCTCCGCCAACCGCCACCTTGTATGCAAATTTGTGGGGGGTCTCGAGCGGGGAAATCGGACCCCATTCCCCCCTCGGGGTCCTCACCACATATATTTTCGTACAATGCGTATGTGTGGACACCCCACACGGCTGGCCACTGCCCCTCCTCTAAAAAGACAGCGCCTCAAAAAAGAGGGCGGGAGAGAGAGAGAGAGAGAGAGAGAGAGAAATGCAGTGACAGCATATGCCCTCCTGACTCCCTGCATACTGCAGATACAACACAGTCGGCGGATCGCTGTTTTTTGCTCAAAGGCACTCTCCTGCTAGCGCCTCCTCTCGGGGTCCGTCCATTTCCTCAAACAATCTCTGCTCTGCCGCTGACCCTTTGCCACATTCCAACAATTTTTTTGTCTGTTTTTCTCGACGAGAGAGAGACAGAGCGAGAGAGTGAGAGAGAGAGAGAGAGACGGCTACCTATTTTCGTGCCCCCAGGGCATCAAGAACAGATGTGTTCCCCCCGGCAGCAAAATACACCTTTCTTACCTTTCTGCTCACTCCCCCCTCCGGCCCTCGTTTTGTTGACTTTTCGAAATGTGTTTATGCTGGGTAGTGACACCTGCCCTCTTGTCCCTTATCACAACTACCACCCCCACTAAAAATGGATAATATTTCTGTTTATAGAGTCCCGGGAGTCCAGAGTAGCATTCTGTACTTTTGGTGGCCTTTGGACGCTCCTAAAGGGTTCCTGCTAGCCTGCCCCGGGCCATGAAACCCGTTTTTCGGGGTGATTTGGTCCTCAAAGAAATCAGGGAAGAGGGGGTTAGTCAACCTATAGGAGAGTCTCTCTCTCGCTCTCTCTCTCTCTCTCTCTCTCTCTCTCTCTCTCTGCTATGACTAATTCCGTTAGGTTTGCATCGCTTTTTTGACCGGTCAGCCAGTTAGTCATTTACTCGATTTCCGATTTTCTGGTTATCAAGATTTTTAATCCCATTTTTAAGCTAGTTTTCCTTAATAATCTTTGCTAGCATGCCGGGGCAGGCTAGCAGAGATCCTTTGCCGAAACTCCGGCACTTTAAAGCATGTAATAAAATTTTCAAAAAATCGAAAAATCGTGAAATTGTCACTTTCTTATTTTTTGCAAAAAAAAATTAAAGTTTTTGGGCCAATCTTTATGATTTTTAGCACATTTTTCATATCTAAAAAGGCAGGCTAGCAGAGATTCTTTGAGGAAAGGTTCTAAGTCGTTAGCGGGGGGTGCTAGTGTATTTTTCAGCTGACCCTTCGTTCCATATTAAACAAAATAAATTGTTGTTATCATTTAAACTCCAAAAAAACCTCCAAAAAAAACTTCAAAAAAACTCAATAAAAATTAAGTTCTGACCCTTTTCCTTATTTTTACGAAAAAAAATTAAAGATTTTAGGGAATTTTCCAAACATTTTTTTGCAATTGAAAAAGCATGCTAGCAGAATCGATTTGCATACCCAAAAACTGTACGTGGGGCCCTCTTTTTCGGGAGCGAGATCGGTTCTTTCGCATTATCGGGGGGAGGGGCAATCTTTTGTATAAACCCAGAAATTCCTATTAACGTAATAGTAAGTATTTTACTGGCGTTTTTAGTAAAATTTAGGTATATTTCACGTGGCAAAAGTATCTAAAAATCCTATAAACTATTCAAAAATTTAAATTTTGATCGAAAGTCTCACCTTTCAAGTCTAAAATCACTTTAATATCCTTGTATTTTTAATGAAAATTCGTAAGGTTTTTGGTTGCAGAATAGTAAAAATATTTTAGAAACATTTCATCTATTTATATTAGAAAAACCGGATCTTAAAAATGCTGCTCCCCTGCTAACGCAACATTATTTTCATACAATTTTTATGTCTAATCCCGAGCATCCGTTTGACTGGCCCGGAACTCGTGAGCCCTTTTTTGCCGGGGCTGCCCCTGATAACGAGCACGGCCGCATCATGGGCTTTGTCCTGGAGAAGACGGGACTTTTCAGATGATTTGTCACGGAAAGAAACCCATTTTCCTCAAACGATCTCTGCTAGTCTGGGTTCTAGTTCATTAGCGGGGGGTGGGATATCGGGGGAGGAGGACGATACCCGAGACCTCAGACTACCCCTGCTAACGCACTAGCTCCTGCTCTGAAACGAAAACCGTGAAAGCTCGAAATACTTGCCTGTAAAAATAGACCAGGAACAGATCCGAAATAGCCTCCCAGCCGATCAATTTCCGTGAAGCCAATTGCCCCGTGGGGGGGGGGGGCACCCCAACATTTCATCGACCTCTGAATGCCCCTCCGACCCGACGGCACGGCAAAAAGCGCAAAAAGGCACGCTCTCACCCGGCAAAAAACCCGGACGAACATATGGCGCGAGCAGATGAACGGCCCGCCGGGGCTTTCTATTCGATGGTTTGTTCCCCCCGGGCCCGTCTCGCCTGTTAGCCGATTCACCCCCCTCTTTCGCAGCTGATTCATCCATTCCCCCCTTCTCATATATTCCCTTCTTTTGCGCTGATTTTTCTTCCACGACCCCGGCGAGCTTACATCGCGCGCGGTTCCGGGATCTTGAAAGCAACAAGGTTACAAATTTAGGTCTTAAAATTGATTTTTCCCCTAAATGACCAATTTTTGGACTCATTTTGAGCCATCTTTTTGCATATTAAATGCTTTCTAGCGACCTGTGCCAAGCTACAATCGGGCTTGGACGAGTTCCTGGCGAACAGCTTTAATTTTGTTTTAGAACCGGGGCTTTTTTGCGAATTTTTGCCTTTTCCTTGAAATCTGTTTACTTCAATTTTCGAAAAAATTGGTTTTAAAGCTACGCGGCACTCCGTTTCCGAACGCTGAACTGTACTGGTTGTCCGATGGAGCGCTGACGTTGTTAATTTTATTTATTCTCTTTTTTGATCTTCCGCTCTCCCTGGTTTGAAGAAAGTTTTTCCTTTCTTTTATCTTTTGTATCGAAAGGGCTCGATTCGATGATTTGTAACAGTAAGCGCCTATCGAGTTTGTTGCTCCTCCTTTGCCCTGCTAACGTGGGAACAGGCCCGTACGCAGCGCCCCCATTCACACAGCCCCCGATGCACCCGGCGGGTGCCATTTGAAAATTTGAAGCCCTTTGCCCCTTCAGCTAAGGGCTTGAACTGCCCAAAAAGCTTTTCGAAATAGTGGAAAACGTTTATTTAGGTCAGCTTTGAAGTAACTCGTTTAGATCGCTGCGTTGCTTATTTTCTTCTCAAAATATTTGCATTTTCGTTGATTTCTAACTCGCATCTTTGTCAGAACGCCTCCTATGCATCTTCCTTTCGTTTTCCGGTCATGTGTTTCTTTTAAAAGCTAGGTTCAAGGCCCTAAATATCTGTAAGAGTTATCGTTCTGCTGGGATTTCGTGCCAAACTGTGGGGATTTTGCGATGAAAATCTTGTAGTTTCTCGCCTCGATCTTCAAAATAGGTCGTACGAGCTGTTTTTCGTTTTATAGCGCTCTATTCCTTCTAACGAGTGAGATTAGGATTCTTTTTTAGCCAGCATCATCTTTCTTTAGCTGTTTAGTTTTTATCTGGCTAACTATGCCGTAGCAAAAATAGAGCCTCTGTTGCTTCACTTGCTTGACTTTTTCGTTCTCACGCGGATATTGGAGAACGATTCCAAAGTTTCATTACCAGTCACAGCCTGTTATTTTCAGGGCGCTTGATCGGTCAGTTTCCGAGGGCCCAAAGTTGATTGCTGGGTAAACAAATTTGTCTAATCCCGGCTCTCGGAAGCCGCTTTTTGCCGGTGCATCTAGGAAACCCGTGTTCCCAAATCCCCAGTCTGTCCCGCCACCGATTGTTTCCATTAATTTTTTTTTTCCACAAAAAGCATTAGACTGCAAAAATATCGAGCGAGCCATTCTGTTCGCTGGAGGCCATTCACGTGTGCCCGCGAATCGGTCGATCTGTCTCCCATCGGCCATCCATAAACATTGATTAATCCAGCCATTCTTCGTCCTCTTTCACTTTTATGATTTCCACGCTTTTTTGGGTTTCCGCCTAATTTCCAGATTTTTTTAGCAAGCTCTCTCTGGCCGCCGTGGGATGATCTAAGCACCAGCATCGACCAGACCACGCACAGAAGCTATCGAACAGCCAGCCAAAGATGATCGTCTCCGAGATACCATATACCGAGGAGTACATCGAGGCCACTTGCAGCCAGCCCAAAACTTCCGAGTCCACCCTTCAGCTCGGCTCCGTCAAATGGTAATTTTTTCTATTAGTTTTTGAGACAGGTTCTTTGGCATTATCGGGGGAGAGAAATTTTGCGTCTCTTGGCCAAAGTTTTGGCTTTTTGAACATTTTTAAAGTTTAAAATTGTGTTCTAGTTGAAATATAGTTGTGTTTTACTAAGAACACGATTAAAACACTTGCTTTTAAGACACTAAACTTTTCGAGACGGGTACAAAAAATTTGTTTTTGCCTCCGATGTAGCGAAAGAACCTCGAAAACTTTTGTTCCACGAAATTGTTTTCAAGCTTTTTAATGATCCAATCTTTCCAGTTACAACATCAACATCCAAGTCGAGGTGGAGAAGAGCGAGCAACAGGCCAAGGGCATCACCACGCTCACCCTGCGCGAAGTGCCCAAATTTCTCGTCGACGCCTTCAACATCATTCGCTCGAACATTGAGAAGGAGGGGCTGTTCCGGAAAGGGGGCAACAATGCCCGCATCAACTCGTACAGCAAAAAGATTCTGGTGAGAATTTTTTGGCGTTAATTTAATTAAATCTGTTTTTTTTCAGGCAATCTACCAGGGGCGTGAGCGGATCCCGCTCGATTTGAACTATTTGGATGTGTGTTCGTTGATAAAGACCTTTTTCAAGACTCTAAAGGTTAGCAGTTGAGAACGTCCGTGTTTACCTGAAGATTTTAGCACCCTCTACTCCATTCTCGCGACATCGCCAACGCCCTGCTGACGCTGGCCGATCGAAAAGGGGCTGGCGAGAGCGTAAGTTGCGATTTGGATTCCACTATTGATCTCGTGTTTAGGTGTCCGGCGAGCAGCTTCAATACATTCTACGCACCCGGATGCCTGACTTTCACCTGGGGACGCTGTGCTTTTTGATGCGCGAACTGAATCGGGTAAATTTTTGGTTGTTTTTTTGCTTTTGTAAGCGAAAGCTATATTTATGTCCAACATTTTCAGGATCTTTTTGAGCTGCTTACAAAACAATGCGCGTGCTGAGCGTTTCCATCTATTTTAGCCCATTTTTCAGGTCTCCCAGCACAACGACCGAAACGGGATGACAATCCAGAATCTGGCGACCTGCTTCGGGCCGACCCTGTTCGACTTGACGGCGTTCGACAAGCCGAAGGGGGTGCCGAAGCGCAGCATGCCCGGCCGTGTCCAAACCAACCCGCCCACCCTCAGTCAGCTCAACGAGGCGAAGGCCGACTCGCAACGAGCGGCCACCGCCGTCACGATTCTCATCGAGTGGGCCACCTGGATTGGTCGGTTTTTTATATAGTTTTACGCTTAGCAAAGGCCGCTTTTTAGGAGATAACCGATTTTTGTGGTGTGGCGTAGTCTATAGAGCCGGAAATTCTAAGTAGGGCCGACCGTTGAACGATGGGAAATGACGGCTGAACGATAACGGGCTTCCAAAAAACGGGATCTCAAATTCTTAATTTTTGAAAGCGTGGATCATAGATGGGAAAAATGCAAAACTTCTTTCGTCATTTCATACAGCAATTTTTTTCAAAGCTGAATCTTTTTCAAAGGTGAAAGCTCTATCAAATGATTCCGTCACATCTCAAAACTCGGTGATCTCTTAAAAAAGGACGTTCTTAATTTGGTCATGCTCACCCAATTTCAGGGCTGACGCGCGAGTGCTACGTCTCGAGCCAGGCGCGCAGCTCCTCGGCCGCTCCCATCAACCGGTGAGGGTTTTTGAACCCCTTCTTTTTCTGTGTATCTATCTTGTCCATGTATTTATGTTGCTAACTAATAAAGCGTCGATGTCGCTGCTGAAGCGTTTATGTGTGTGTTCGTCGTGGATTCTGTGCCCTGGGCGTCTACCCGGCTAATATTGCTCATTTTCAGCACGCCGCTCTCGCAGCTGCAGGCGGCGTCGATTCCGCTCGACAAACGCACGTCGCTGCCGAGCCCCAATGACCCGGCCATCGTTCGCCTGCATGAGGTAACGGTGATTTCATCTTACAATGAGGATTTTTTCGAAGCTTTTTTAGTTTTGTTATGTGAAATAGCTCAATTGGTGGAGCTTGAAATTCTGAACCAATCCCGTCTTCAAAAAAGCTGGAACAATTGCGGTCTACGAAAAGAAGTCTCACGTAGCTTGCATTTTGATCAGCAGTGCCAAAAATCGACAAATCGGCCTCTTCAGATCAAACTTTCTCGAATACTGTATTGATTCAGCAATCTTTGATATCTGGGTTGGTTCGGAATTTCAAGTCCTATCGAATGCGCTAGGTCACATCGCAAAACTCCAATTGAACCTAAAAACCTTCCTTTTTTTCGAATTTTACTAGGAATATCGTTTCTAAAATGTTTCTAGCTTTGACACTTTTTCTATTTCTATCCAGAATGCATGTTTCGTTAGTCTTCACTATATAGAGGATTTCTAAATCGGTTTCCACTAGAATTTGCGTTTCTTTTTGCAAAAAAAATTGTGGCTCCTGTCCTTGCATGTCTGTTTTGCCACCGTCCGACGTCCCTTTGCACCAATCGCTTCCTTTTCTCGTATATGTTCTGTGTCTAGGGTGTCCGCGTCCCAATCGACTCGCAGCCACAGCACGGAACGAATCCTCGTCTCGGAAGCGCCCTCAAGAACTGTGCCGTACGTTTGTCCCGTCCGCCCTGTGTTCATGTGTTTTTGTATTCCAGCGCCGCTCGTTCTCCTCGTTCGTCAACGCGCTGCACTCGCCGCTGCCGCGCACGCCAAGCCGTACGTGGGGCGTGCGGAACAACGACCAGTGGAACGACCCGTTCACCGATGAAGATGACGAGAACCAGCGCGTGCTTCAGCGCAAGCGGGAGCAATATCTGCACCAGCAACGGGAGCAGCAGCGACAAGAGCCAGCACCGGCACCCCGGTCACCATCTATCAGTGTTGGTAGCTTGTGTTTTGTGTGCGAACGAATGTGCAGCCAGAATGCCCATGCCGCAATGCCCAAGAACGGGTCTTTAGTATTGCCCGGGAATCTGAATTTTTTTATTAAAATTATAGGAAGTATTTATGGTATTGCACAACGCCAAAACTGCGCAAATTTATTAACAAGCTTAAATCTTGATTTCTGGAAAGAAAATTCCGGTTTTTGGATCAAAATTTCAAACTTTTTGAAGCCTTTTCTAAATGGTCCGCGCCCCTTCCCGGTAATACCAAAGGACCCGAAACACAAAAATTTTGCCGAAAATTTTGGGTTTCAAGCTTTTGCGTGTCGGCTTTTTCGCTGTTTTTTTTTGGGAAAGCCTTCTAAATCCTGCTGATCTGTTACCACTGTCATTTTCTGCGAGGTCCAAGAATCGTTTCTATGTTTATTTCTATGGACAAATCAATTCAAAGCAGGCTTTTCTCTGCACTGCATCTTTAATTTCTAATTTCAGACTCGCAACCGTCGCTCGAGCTCATTGGCATTCCAGAACTTGGCGCAAAAGGCGAGCAACTTCCTGAGCAAGGGGTATCAACCATTCTCTTTTCTGCCATTATTTTGATTTCCAGTCGTCGACGCAAAAGCACCGAACGCACCACCCACACCAACGTCCGGCCAGTGCTGCCAAGAAGACGGTAAACTATCTTTTTCTTTTCGCCTCAGACTTTCCTTTTCCAGCGACCTCTCTGCCGACAGCTCGTCGAGTCGCCCGCACCATGCCGGTCTCGCCGGCCACCAGTCGCGCAGTCGCATCAGGGACAGCCCGCAACGCTCGAAGGGAGCCGTATCTAAGGAGGTATCTTATTGTTAGCTTTAGGCATTCAGACATTTACGGTTTTCTGACGCCCTTGGGTTTAATTTCTATAAATATTTATATTGCTTGGATTGAGCTATTTTATACGTCATTTTAGGAACAGGCCGAGCAGCGCCGCAAGCTCGTCGCCCGTCAGCCAACACCAGGCCCGTCCGGCTCGAATTCCCACAAACAGCGTCAGTCATCCGGTTCCCTTTTTTAATTTTATTTCTAGCGAGCTTCACCATCTCCAGCGGCAGCACCACCCCGGTCAAGTCGCAGCGGCCGCCCGCCTTGCCCCGCGAGGTCACCAGCCCGTCCTATGACTTCAGGGTATCTTTCACGTTTATTTACCGCAATTCTCATTTAGGACATTCCTAATATGGAACGCGTGATCCGTCGGCTCGACTTCTCGCCACTCGCCGAGTCCCCTGCCCAAGCTACGCCGGCCGCCAAGAAGCCTGCCTCACCGATGCGACAGAAGAATGCGAGGACCAAGTCGAACGCTTCCGACTACAAGAACGCGGCGGCCAACAACGTCTGGGCCCAGCCGATGATCCCGAGCACCACGCAGACGAAAAAGGAGCGTCGCCGGCGACACACCACACCCGTCAAGTCGAATGTGCTGAGGTGAGAGGGTTGATGTTTGTGTACAATGTGTCCCAAAAAAAGTCTAAAAGAAACCAGAAAACAAAAATAAAAGCGTTTTTCTCGCCTTTTTACGAGTTTTCGTTTAATATAGGAATTATCCGGATTCGAGCTTCTTCCGGACCACTGGATTGTGGTGTACGGTTTTTTTGGGGACACTCAGCATTTACCAGGATTTGTTGTAACTGTAACTTTCAGTCAACGCAAACCATAACCTTTTTTGCAGACGCCATCACCCGAACACTGTGGCCAACGGTTTGCCGCGTCGCCGTGTCACTCAGGCGATCACCGCCGAGGAGAAGGAAAACGTGATGCGACGCCGCACGCATTCTGTCGAAGATCTCGAAGAGACCACCGGCGACAGCTCGGACGACATCTTGGAGAATCGGGCGAAACATTTGAAGACTTTGGTATGCTTGCTTTTACTTGATTTAGTCAATTTTTAGTGGATGGACCTGGACGCTCGCCCGCGTCGCACCAAGCGCCTGAAACGCCGTGACGCAAACACCGAAACGTCGACGGCCAACGCCGCCACTTCGCCGATGCTCCCTGCCGGTGCGTTTTTGCAGCTTCTTCCTTTCCAATGAGATTTTCAGAACCGTCTCACAAGCCTGGCCCAACAGTCGTCCCGTCGCGCAACAAGTATGACGTCACCCCGCTGTCGATCACCACCGATCAGGGCCCTGGCGGTGTCGGCATTTCCGAAATGGTATTTATTGTAGCTTTACTGCAATTAACATTTTTGTTTAGCCGAGCCCGCAGCGCATACTTCAAGTGACGCCCGTGCAGAGCCCGGTGGCCACCCGTTCGCCCCACCACAACTATCCCAACCAGCCGGCCGTGGAGCTCATCTCGGCGGTCGCCCGCCATACAGCGGTACGTTGCTTACTGCCGGTTCTGCATCTAAATCAGTCAACTAAAGGGCGTTTTATTCTATAGCGCCACAAAACTGATTTTGGTCTTGGATAAAATTGCAGAAAAACGACGAAACTCGTCAACTCGTTGAATGTTTTGAACGTCAAAATTGTCAAAGGTGTTTATAGCTGTTTAGCGATCGGAAAATGCAAAAAAACATAGCTTTTGCCAACGCGAATCCTTATAACGTTTCTTTTCAGGTTCCTGCCGTCGTGCATGAACGTGCTGGCGGTCTCATGGACGTGCGTGTGGAGCCGGTGACCAAGTCGATGTCAGCCATGCCCGACCCATCCGTCTCGCGCTCGAGCCTGTACTCGCGACACGCCGACGTCTACGACCGGAAGCCACCCGCTCCCCCAAGTCCGGATGCCGTGGCCAAAGATCGGGCCCGTCAAACCATCATCCAGCAGCTCAGCCTCGACTCGCAGATGGTCGCCGAGCCGGTTTTCAAAGGTATATTTAGCTATGCCTTGGATTTGAACTAGCCAAATCTTTGCAAAAACTTAAATTTGATGACGAAAATAGCTTTTTTGAAAAATCCGTTACCTACGCGTCTCTGGACCATTACGCATCTAACGCCATGTCAAACGTGCCTTAAAATCTTCCCCTGAAGCGCTAGTTGCGGAAAACACTGTGGTGGCTGAAAATCTACACACAAACCCACTATTTTTTCTATTTAAAAATCAATTTTTGTTATTTTAGTGCCGGCCCTGCCTGGGAACCTCTCGCGCACAAGTGCCGCCCGTCAGCCGCTCTCGCCCGGCTATGCCCGTTCCCCCACCGACGGCCACCGCCAATTCCAACTTCAGTTTGAAGATGATTCTCCGATTGCCAACAACATCGTCCGCTCGCCCATCCAGCAGTCGTCGTCGCACGCGATGCAATCGCCGTTGTCGCGCCGCGGCATGTCGGCCAGTCTGCTCGGGCAGCGTCATGCCGTCTATTCACCGGTATGTTTCAGCTTTTTATTGATTCTCATTAATCTCTCGGAATTCTTGAGTTTTTTTTGTGAATCCTAATGTGCGTTCAGTCAAGATTTCACTAGTTTTTCCCCTATAATTTTTTAAACTAATTTCGAGCACTAGCTTAGCCTAAAGATCGTAATTCTATGGCTACAAAACCATAGCTTTCAGTTCTGCGATTGGTTGTCGCTTTTTAAACGCTGAAACCCAACTGTGATAACTAGCCTTTATAAAACTTCGGCGCATCGAATATTTTGAATTTACTGGATGACTGTTTACTGAATTCTGAATTATCAATTTTAAAATGCCGTCAATTAGATCGCCTTTCACTCATTTAATTTTTTTTAGTCGAAGAGCCTGCAACGTCAGCTGAGCGTGGAAGAGTTCCGGGACAGTGATCGCTACCGAGACTCGATCGTCGCCGCTTCGTCAAGCTCGGTTCGTGCTTTCGAATGGAATTTGGATAGCCGTTTTTCAGGAATTGGACATGGGCCAGAACTTTGAGCCGCAACGCCCCTCGGTGGCGTTCATCTCGACGAACCGCCGCGGGCTCGTCCGCGATCGGGTCAACATGTTTGGAGGCGGAAGCACGCATAATGTCAGTTGTTTTGAAAATTACAAGAATATCGGTTTTTGATCAAACGCCGCAATTTTTTTACGTTAGTTTTTTTATTGTTTTCCCAGTTTAAATATAGTTACACTTGGCTAAAAACGCTTTTATGATTCTTTTCTAGACGCCGCAGTCACACAGCGGAAGCGGACGCCTCTCGGAGCCGACGGGTCGACGCAGCGACGTGCAGCCGCTTCGAAGCCGTCAGCTGTAGCTGAACAACTGCCTCGTTTTCTTCGCGTTTGTCTGCTCCCCCGTTCTTTCGCCAATGTGTGTCTTTCCAGGCTATTTGCATGTTTCTTGCATAGCTCTCCTTCTCCGCGATCACTCACTTCCTCAGGGGCCAGTGTGTCCATAGTACAGTATCGTTCTGCCCCCCTCTTCCGCTCGTACAAAGTGGCGTCGCCCCACATTCGCTGGCCATCCTATTGCCGTGTGCCGACCCCTAACCCCCCACCTTTTCTCCGAAATATATTTCTGTTTTTCCTTTTTTTTGATGTGAAGCACGAACAAAACAAAAATTAAAGGCCGGTATCCCCCATTTCAAAGCGCCCTTTCCGCCCCCCTCCTTAAAATGTGTAGTTTTTAACAGACTGTTCATTATTTTCCGTATTATGTGCCCCCAATTCAATCGTTCCATCCACTTGCGCTGTACATTTGGTCGTCGCGTCTCGGCGGACCCCCACCTCAGCTCCGTCAATTACGATGAGCAACAGCAGTTTTGTATTCGGCATTCAATAAATCATATTAACCAATTGGAGGCGTGGTTGTCTTTTTTATTTCTGGGCAATGAATATTTATTTATTGAAGGGTCGCAACAATTACAATATATACATCGGTATGGCTTTTGGTAGACACTTATTCGTTTTTATCTGGACGTCCTTTGCCTCAGGCTTGAATATTAATTTATTGAAAACTTGTAACAATTACAGTATATACATCACAATGCCTTGGAAGTGCCTATTCGTGTTTGATCGGGATATCCTTTGCCTCGGGCTTCTCCAATTTCGGGGTCTCCTTTGGTGGCGCGACATATGGGGCTCGAATCGTCAGAACGCCGTCCTCATCGTAGCGGCAACTCATTTCTATGAATATTGTTCGTAGATTCCATCTATCTATCTCTCTATCTATCTATCTTTCTCTCTCTCTCTCTCTCTCTCTCTCTCTCTCTCTCTTTCTACTCACCGTTTATCGTCACCCCCTCCGGAATTGCCATCTTTTTCGTAAACGAAAATTGCGACATCTCGTCCTCGTGCTTCGCCTCGACCGTGATCAGCTTTTCCGAGGCGTTGGTGGAAATTGACACCTACGAAATGCGCTGATTTCTCTAAGAACGCTCCGTTTTTTTCCGGTAAACTAAAAAGTCCACGCTCGCGCCCACCTCTTCCGGCTTGAACCTCCTGACATCAAAGGCGAGCTTGAACACCTGCTTCCCGTCTTCTTCTACAATCGGATGCGCCAGCCGGTACACCTCGGCCTCCAGCGGGTTTTCCAGGCGGAACGGCCGGAAGTGCCATGGGCCTGCAAAACGAATCGTTACTTTCGAAATGTAGAAAATCATCGTGTTGAAAATCATAACTTGGAGATTGATAATTTCGAAATTTAAGAAACCTTTCCCGGAAAAAATTCGAAATTTTGAATAATTAATCTAACTTGGGCATTCTGAAATGTCGACATTACGAAATTTCAGCACCCTGATTTTCGACATTTTTATAGCAAATTAAGATCGTGTAAAAATAAGATAAAAGAACTAAAATAGCAAGCTAATTTACGCTAATTAACGCAAAAACCTACTATTTCGAAACAACTCCCTCTCCAGCAGATCGGCCCGCTGCTCCATCGCCCGGATAGCCGCCACCGGGCCCCACGCTGAAAAAAATAAATGTTTCCGCGTCATTTTCCCCAAAAAGCAAAAAGAATTGCGTCGGCCGGGAATCGAACCCGGGTCGCCCGCGTGGCAGGCGAGCATTCTACCACTGAACCACCGACGCTTGTCCGACGGTCTGGGGAAGAAGGCCTAAAAAGGAAGGGGACAGCCGAACAGTATCCCTTGTTGAAGCTTGGCGCGCTGACGATGGAATGCCCCCGAAACTACGCTCTATCCGCCTGGAGGTGCGCCCGATTTTGATAATTTTTATGCCAATCGACAGCCCTCGGAAAGGCAATCTGATCTGGTGTTTTGTTCTGCCGAAATTTCGCGATCACACATATATAAAATATCCGCTAGGGTTTGCTTTACCCCACCCCGGCCCAAGGGCCCAAAAATTCGATATTTTTGCTGGGTTCTTTAGGATTTCCGTGGGGGGAACCCAAATTTTTCCTGGTTGTCCCGGTTGACCTAGTAATCAAATATAAAGTGTTTTGACGTTGTTTTTAGTAAATTTTAACTATATTTATAGTAGAAAAACCTTCCAAAAAAGTTAGAAAAATGTTTGAAAAAGTCGAAAATTTTTTTCGCAAATCCCAACCAGGCGGGAGCTCGCTGAGACCTAGGGCTGCCCGCTAGCAGTCTAAAAAATTGTTGGGCTGTTCCGGATGAACTTTGACCATCTACAGGGTGTTCCAAAAAAAGCACCCCTCCGGCATTTCGCCGCCTTACATCCAATCGGTCCCATGCTTTGCACAAGGGTGTCTCAGACCCTAAATAATCACAATCCTGACTTATAGCCGGATCGCTACAGTAGTTTTCAAGTTATTGCCAAAATCCTAGTTTTTACGCGGTTCTTAACAGTTTTTTTTGGACTTCGCATCGATCTGCATCGACTTCCGGCTGCGAATCCCTAATTTTGCTTGATATCGGGGGTGACTTTGGGCTACAAAAATTGTTGAAAACAACGCTTATTTGATGGATTTTTATCAGGAAAAAATTTTTAGGGGTAAAGAACGCCTGCCGCTTCATTTTCACTTAAGGTTGGAAGGGTCGATTCCGACGAAAACCTTATGAAAAACGGATAATAAAGTTTATTTTTGCTGTATCTCGAAAACTATTGTAGCTGGCGGGCCATAATTCAGGATTGTGGTTATTTAGGATGCAATACACCTCTGGTCCAAATTTGGGGCCGATCGGATGGAATATGGCGAAATGCCGGAGGGGTGCTTTTTTATGGGACACCCTGTAAAATCTTCAAAATTAGCTAAATCCTTGTCAACTCGAGGTTTTCCAGCTTCAGCCCGGTAAAAGTCATACAGGTAAAACGGTAAGATTGTAAATTTCGTGTAGCTTTAATTTTCCGGAACAGCACGGAATTACTGGGGCGTGTGGCTGGCTGTTTGCCAAGGAAATGTGATAGTCGCACAGACTCACCTGGGCCGAAAAATCCCCGCTTGAAAACTGGGGCTAGGGCTCGGGAATGAGAGGACAGGCGGGGCAGCATATATCTGAAAAAAAAACTGTAAATAAATTCATTGATCCTGCCTCTAGCAATGAAAAAGGAGAGAGAGAGAGAGAGAGAGAGAGAGAGAGAGAGAGAGAGAGAGAGAGAGAGAGAGAGAGGAGAGAGAGAGAGTGAGAGAGAAGGAGAGAGAGAGAGAGAGAGAGAGAGAGAGAGAGAGAGAGAGAGAGAGCGAAACGAAAACTCTTAAAAACGTTTTCTAAGAAAATTGCTCAAAACATATCAAAGACTGTCTTAAAAACTTAATTCTGCTACCGTTAACAATGAAAAAAACCCGAGAGAGAGAGAGACAGAGAGAGAGAACGACTTTGGCAAGGAGCAAAAGGTTGTTTACGCGTTGTGGTTGCATCACGGACTCTCCTCTGGCCCACTATTTATACCCCCCGACACCCGGCCACCGGAATGTTCGAGAAAATTGCTGAAAAGCCGGCAAAATTCGTGATGAAATGCCACGAAATTTGGGATGTTAGGGAAATCAATGAGCGAATATTGATCGAAAAGGGCTAAAATAGTACATTTAGTGCAGATCATAAACTCGTGAAGCCATTCCCAAAAGAATCTCTGCTAGCCTGCCCTCCTCTCGGGGTCCGTCCATTTCCTCAAACAATCTCTGCTAGCCTGCCCTCCTCTCGGGTCCGTCCATTTCCTCAAACAATCTCTGCTAGCCTGCCCTCCTCTCGGGGTCCGTCCATTTCCTCCTCCAATCTCTGCTAGCCTGCCCTCCTCTCGGGGTCCGTCCATTTCCTCCTCCAATCTCTGCTAGCCTGCCCTCTCTCGGGGTCCGTCCATTTCCTCAAACAATCTCTGCTAGCCTGCCCTCCTCTCGGGGTCCGTCCATTTCCTCAAACAATCTCTGCTAGTCTGCCCTCCTCTCGGGGTCCGTCCATTTCCTCCTCCAATCTCTGCTAGTCTGCCCTCCTCTCGGGGTCCGTCCATTTCCTCAAACAATCTCTGCTAGCCTGCCCTCCCCTCGGGGTCCGTCCATTTCCTCCTCCAATCTCTGCTAGCCTGCCCTCCTCTCGGGTCCGTCCATTTCCTCAAACAATCTCTGCTAGCCTGCCCTCCTCTCGGGGTCCGTCCATTTCCTCAAACAATCTCTGCTAGTCTGCCCTCCTCTCGGGGTCCGTCCATTTCCTCAAACAATCTCTGCTAGTCTGCCTCCTCTCGGGGTCCGTCCATTTCCTCAAACAATCTCTGCTAGCCTGCCCTCCTCTCGGGGTCCGTCCATTTCCTCCTCCAATCTCTGCTAGCCTGCCCTCCTCTCGGGGTCCGTCCATTTCCTCAAACAATCTCTGCTAGCCTGCCCTCCTCTCGAGGGTCCGTGCATTTCCTCCTCCAATCTCTGCTAGCCTGCCCTCCTCTCGGGGTCCGTCCATTTCCTCCTCCAATCTCTGCTAGCCTGCCCTCCTCTCGGGGTCCGTCCATTTCCTCAAACAATCTCTGCTAGCCTGCCCTCCTCTCGGGGTCCGTCCATTTCCTCCTCCAATCTCTGCTAGCCTGCCCTCCTCTCGGGGTCCGTCCATTTCCTCCTCCAATCTCTGCTAGCCTGCCCTCCTCTCGGGTCCGTCCATTTCCTCCTCCAATCTCTGCTAGCCTGCCCTCCTCTCGGGGTCCGTCCATTTCCTCCTCCAATCTCTGCTAGCCTGCTCCTCTCGGGGTCCGTCCATTTCCTCCTCCAATCTCTGCTAGCCTGCCCTCCTCTCGGGGTCCGTCCATTTCCTCAAACAATCTCTGCTAGCCTGCCCTCCGGGTCCGTCCATTTCCTCAAACAATCTCTGCTAGCCTGCCCTCCTCTCGGGGTCCGTCCATTTCCTCAAACAATCTCTGCTAGCCTGCCCTCCTCTCGGGGTCCGTCCATTTCCTCAAACAATCTCTGCTAGCCTGCTACTTTAAATCCTTAAAGCATATTGCATACACCTAATCGCATAAAAATTATTCGGCCCCAGAGTTAGTCCTGGATGGCCGCCTGGCCCAACATCTCGGACTTTGGCCTCCTACCAACGCCTGTCGATGGCCAAGAAGGTTTGACTTTGCATAATGCAAGCTGTTGAGGGCAGGCTAGTAGGGATTCTGTGAGGAAACGATCGCTTTTCAGCAACCACCTTCCCAGCGCTCGACTTCAAGGAGTACATCCCAATCAGCCTCCCCGAGCAGCAACTCGACCTCTCCTCGATTTTAGGTACGAATTAAAAACTAGCCAACGCCCGCCGCAGTGCCCGAGTCATCCGAGACGGTCGGCACGCGGTGGCTGCAGCTGTTGATGCTGCTCACCCTCAGCGTGGCCCTCATGCTGATGACGTGCTGCTGTGTGTTCACCCAATGCCTCTACTACAGCTATGTCGGCGAACGGGTATAAATGCCATGAAAAATGCTTCTTTTAATGGATTTTGTTTACAAAAACCTAACGGTTCTTTTGCAATATCGGGGGGAACGAGCGGAATTTATGGCTAAACTCCATATGACCCCCCAGCCGGCAGTCACCTACCGTATCTCGGTTCCCTGTTCATCTACAGGTATGTAAAGTATACCAAAATGTTCGTCTTGCACTGGCGAGTATCTTGGTATACGAATTTTTTCATCGCAAACAATTTTTTCTATTAGTTTTTCTAGTTCTAGTAGTCTTGTTTTTTCTTTTCAGGATATAGTTTTCGACTAAAAATCGCCGATTGTTACTAAAATTACGTTTCGAAATTAATTTAGGGTTTTTGGATCATTTTTCTAGTTGAAACCAGGGTTGAAAAGCCGCTTCGCGACTTTTCAACCCTGGCCCCGTCTAACTTGATGAAATTCTTCACTCTGCATACTTCTCTCGAGATCCTATGAGGGAAAAATGAGGAATTCCACTCTCTCAGGTTATATATAGGCTTCTGCCACTTCCGGCTTATGCTAATTATTTCCTAACAAAGAGGCCGCCAGATTTTTCAACAAAAACTCAATTTTAATGTCGAAAATAGCATAATTTGCAAAATCTGATATCCGTGCAGTCATCTCGGGGACGTTACGCACCTAATGACGTATCATACGTAGCCTAACGCCCTTCCCCTCTTGAGATATCCTCCGGACACGGTGACGGAAGTTGCATTCAAATGCACACACACCCACACACAGGAACTATTTTTTTATATTTAGTAGGATATGCCAAATTTAACTGATTCAAGTGGGAAAATAATCAGAGAAAGTTTAAAAATTGGAAATTTACTAACAGACGAGTTTTTTTATATCTTTAACAGAGATTTGTCGGTTTTTTCATTAGCAATTGTAAGAATAGGTTAAAAACACTTCAAACAAGATAGCAAAGAAACATAAACAAACAAAAAAGCTGCCCTCCCCGATAATGTGAAAGCACCAAAAATCTTTTGTAAATTTGAAAATGAAATAATCGCTAACGAATAAATAAACAACGCGTGATTTTGAGGTGAAGCTGCGCAACGTCAAGACGCAGATTCGCACGGCCTACGAGGAAAATAGCGGGTTTTTCTGTTCTTACTTTACCAACTTTTTCCTTAGGATCTAACTTTGCAAATCTAAAAACGGGCAGTTTTTCTAAATGGTTTTTTACTATTCCTGAACGTGAAAAATACCAAAAATTCTGAAAAAAATGCCAAAAAATCGATGTTTCGCCAAAAAGGCCGCGCTTTGACCTGAATTTCGACTTTTCCACCTTTGTAAAGTTTGGATAGTTTTTCTAATTCGAATATGGTTATATATTACTAAAAACATGATAAAAACACTGTCTATTAACAGGGCATTTTTAGATGAGTTCGGCAACTCCCCCCCCCCCATAATGCGAAAGAACCAAATTTTCAGGGCGCCTCGTCAATTCGTTGATGGCCGACCCAGAGCTGCAATGCGCCGACTCGTCGAGCAGCAGCGACGACGACAGCGACAACGACACGGCCAGCCTGAACGCCGCCCGCTTCAACCCCAACAATGCCGTCTTCTTCCACCACGATGCCGGGCGGAGGCGACGTACCACAGCTGGGCCGCGCCCAAAGCGTAGCCAATGCGATACGCGCCGGGATGTGACGAGCCTGAAGATCGAGCACGATGGATCCAGCCCGTCCACGGTAGGCGTTTGGTTCTTTGGCATTATCGGGGGGAGAGGATCGGTATCATTGCTAACAGTTTTTTACATTAATCTAGAAATGCTTGATAATAGTAGGAAATATTTTCATTATTTTTTAGTAAGGGTTAGAGGACGATTACCCCAGCCGGCACTCAACTCTTATATCTGGTTTTTCATCTACAGGTTGTAAAGTATACCAAAATGTTCGTCTTGCTGTGGCGAGTATTTTGGTATACTTTACACACCTGTAGCTGAACAGGCGGCCGAGATAAGCTAGGTGGGGGTCGGCTGGGGCGGGTAAACTGCACCTCAGCCGTAGTAAGATAAAACCTAGAAAAAAGGTATTAGAGAAACGCAGTAGTAGTTTCTACCTTTTAGTAAGATCAAGAAAGATAAACAAATAAAATCTAGTAAGAGGCCATTTTAGCCAGAAAAACTATCTAAACAACTTTGAAAAATTTTCGAAAATTCGAAATTTTGATCAAAATCGGCCATTTTTCGTCGAAAACTCGATATTTTTTGTATTTTAAAAAATTTCCAAGATTTTTACGTTAACCTGCCTGTAACCTTGTTTTAGTCGGCGGTCGGCTCGGCGCGACAATGCGACACGCGGCGCAACGTGGCGAGCATTCGGGTGAGCCGCAGCTCGAGCGTCTCCAGCTCCACGTCGTCAATCTCGGTACGTTGCAACTGAATAGACGATGCCGTTCATCAGACCGTCCCGTCGTCCCCTCGAGTGTCGTCGAGCGCGACGGCAGTCGTCAACTTCATGCAGCACCAGCCGGTCATGCCGCAAATGACCATCTTTGGTGGGCTAGCCAGCAGGGATTCGGTACTGGACTCTTAGCCGGGGAAACCAATTTTGCCCAGTAACCCTAACTAAAAAGAAATCATTTTGAGAGCAATTTACACGGTTTTCGGGTTGTTTAGGATTCGCAGGGGAGCCAACGTTTTTTCGTCAAAGCCTAATTTTTTTTGGAAATATCGGTTGCGTTTCTAAATTGTTTTAGCTATTCCTAAGCATAAAAACTATACAAATGTTAATTGGAAAATTTAATTTTAGGTCGAAAAATTGATTTTTTCGAGCCAGAATGGCTCAATTTTGTCTTTTCAACCAGTTTTCTAACTTTTTTGAAAGTTTTTCTACTTCAAATATAGTCAAAGCTTACTAAAAACAATGTAAAAACACTTTATATTTGATTACTAGGCAGACCGAAACCGCCAGTAAAAAAATCCCCCGCCCTATTTGCCTAACCGTCTAGTCAAACTCGAAAACGTCTGAAAACACTATAAAACTAAATTTTATCTCTTATCAAAACGTATGAATACGCGGAAAAGCAAAGATAAGTACCCTCCCCCGCTAAAAGTCCAGTACCAGGGCTTCCATCGACAATTGAACGTCTAGATCTGCCCGAGGTTCTCCTAAACATGGCCTACACCGGCGGCTTCATCAACAGGACCGTGGACGAAACGACGGCTAGCGGCTCGAACAGGCCAACCGAATCGCCCTCATTTGATTAGCTTTATATCCCTGGGCTCTTCCCATTTATCCAGGAGCATCCGATTAGAGATTTTTATCGCACAGGTCATTATGATAACCGCCGAATAAAGGATTGACTCGAATTACCTACTCTTTAACTATTTATTTAACTATTTAAAGAATGCCGATTTTGGCGCTATTTTAGCGGGGCAAAAATTTCTCCTACACAACCGCAATTTATCCCAGGAGATATAGGCTAATTAAGCGGTCTAATTCTAAGTATAAAACCAAAAAATAGCATCCTTTTGAAATAACGGTAATTTTGGATGTTCAAAGAAAGAATAAAAGGCTACGCTCCTATAATACTTTCAGTCTATGTTTAAAATCCCGCACGCGAAGTCATTACGACACCTTAGAATGTCTTACGAAAAAAACTGATTTAGAATTTAGATGATTTGGAAACAAAAACGGCTGTTGCTGTTGTCATCTCGATGAAATATGATAGCCTAATCGGCATTATCAGCTGATACGGCTTGACTCTAGGGACGTGGGGCAGGTGAACTAGATTTATTGGTGATGCCTGAGCGGATGAAACAAATCAACGAAAAATGGAACAAGACGAACGAATCAATGCATCGGAAATTTGTGGCGCGCGAAATCACAAACACATCAACAAACAAACGAGAGCTATGTGTGAAACGCTTCATTTAAACGATCGGGCTGTCCAAAGGTGTTCTAACCAAACATGCTAGCAAGTGGGGGTGGCGAAAATGAGATGCTGCGAAAAATAACGGTCAAGTGAATCCGGAGTGTTGTGACGCGCCGATCCAGCATCACTCCAGCTCCTCCTCGATCAGCTGGGCAGCCTAAAAAAAACGGATTTAAAAAAGGTACTTTCGCATTATCGGGGGAACCATTTTTCGCTCCAACTTTTTCTTACAAGTCCAGAAATGTCTAGTAACGTGAGAGTAAGCGTGTTAATGGCCTTTTAACCAAATTTCAGTATATTTCAAGTGGCAAAACACGAAAAAACTGAAAAATCCTTTGTTCAAAAACGACGATATTTTTTGCATTTTTTATTCAAAATTTGCAAACTTTTCGCGTTTTCGTATAGTAAAAAAGCGTCTAAAAGCCTTTCATCTATTTATCCTAGAACAAAAAGGCGGTTTCCCCCCAAAAATGGGAAAACTCGAAAAGGATACGAACCCACGGAAAAAGCTAAATATATGGTCCCTGTCAAATTTTCTTCTCGGAATCGATTCAGAAACACGCAAAATGCGCCTCTCAGTTTGAAAAACGTGTGTGTAGTGTAAAAAATGTCCGGAACGCGTATTTTCATGTTTTGAAATAGGTTTTTTGGCGCTTTTTCAGTACAGAGAGCCACAATTTGGGCATTTCTGAATGGATCCTCCCACGAAATTCCACTTTCCGGGCAGGGAACAGCCAAATAAATCAAGCCAACGTAAGTCCTTACCCCAGATCCCGACGATCCATTCGGCTCGAGCGCTGCCATCATAAACGACCCGTCGCCCGCGCCGCCGCTGGCCTCGACTTGGTCGGCAGCCGTGTCGAACATGTCGGCGAGACGCTAAACAAAACCATTTGCAATAAAGGCAAAAAAA
Source organism: Mesorhabditis sp. LJ9110 (assembly GCA_038088335.1). Taxonomy (NCBI): domain Eukaryota; kingdom Metazoa; phylum Nematoda; class Chromadorea; order Rhabditida; family Rhabditidae; genus Mesorhabditis; species Mesorhabditis sp. LJ9110. Next base: position 43,534 of record JBBGBA010000178.1, on the reverse strand, counting down.
CAAACTCCTCGAGCGCCTGGCAACACTTGGACGACGGCGGCAAACTGGTCGGGCGGCAGCGTTTGTTGGAAAATCGACAGCAGCTCTTGTGGTTGGCCGCACAGCACGACGGCGTTCGCGATATGCACCGCACCCTCGGCCACGTTTCCTGAAAAAAACTTTTCGACGCGAAGCTGCAATTTTGCAACGGTTTTTAAATCTCGTGATTCTGGATTGTTCACCGCAGATAATTCTTGTCAAAAATCAACAAGGGTTCCCAAAATAACATCTCTCGGCCGTTCGCAGCCTTCTATGCGATCGGATCCAGATTTTACCAGCGATGCGAACCCGTAAAAACGATTTACAAGCGAATTTGAAGTAAAAAATCAGTATAAAAGCTTATAAATTACATGAATCAAGTTGTAGCAAAAAAAAAACCGGGCTTCTGGAGGGTTTGATGCACGTTTTCAATGATCCTTTCGCAATTCAAACGCGGATTTTGGGTAATTTCTACAAACTGGTCCTACTATCTACAATCTTAAAGACAGTACTCACGCCCGCCGATTTTGATGATAAAAAGTGATCAAAAGCTTGGATTCAAACGATAATTTCGTAGGGAAAAAAGTAGAAAATGCCCTTTTCTGTGGCGCTAAACATTTCGAGGTAGAAATCCATTAAAGCAGCATACAATAAAGCCTAATTTTGCTACAACTGCTTGATTTTACATCGTTGGCCTTGATAATTCGGCGCAAAACACTTTCTATGCCGCATCACTGGCAAAAATTCGGATCCGATTGGGAAAGCCGGCCAGATGTCGAGGAATGATTTTTGGGCACTCTATATTACCGGCAGACATCAGCTCCTCGCCAAGTTGAACCTCTTGCAGGAAGAAGGCTTGCATCGAGGCCGGGTTTCGCGGATCCGGCATTCCCATCGAGTTGCCGCCCCGCGCCGACACAACACCGCGTCCATTTTTGCCGAGCGCCTTTCGACGACGATCTGGAAAGAATATAGCTTCAAAAATCAGATAAAACTGACTCTCGCGCACTTTCTGCTTGTAGTCGGGCGCGGAGCGGCGTTTGTAGTCGAAGTAGATGGCATATCCGAGGAAGGCGGTGCCTAGAAAGACCCTGTTAAAATGAAAGATAGTAATTACCGGCAATGCCAGCCCACGCCAGCCAATTCGATCTGCCCAGTCCGACCTCCGACATTGGGAAAGCCTAAAAAAATATTTTACCACGAAACCAATGACCAGTATTAAAAGAAAGGGCTAAAAAAAGAGCGCCAACAAGCGCTTAGATAGAATTTTTGGGCTCAAAAGGAAGCTTTGGAAAGACGTCGATTATGTACGTCAGAAATATAGATGGTAGTTAGAATCCGTGGACAACCAAAAAAATCTACTATCAAAATAAAAATCACCGGTCAAAGCGGCCGTGACGACGCTTCGCTCCTATCACCAGTGAGTTATCGCGCTCTAATCGTAACCATTACGACATGGATTCACCTGATTTTTGAAAAAAAATTTATTTTTACATTTTTGTTTATAAAAATTTCTATAAATTAGCAAATTTCGAACAAACACCTAAAAACATTGAAGTAGTCGATATATACCGAAAGTATATTATTCTATACAGGCTCTCCCAATAAAAAACCTTCTAACTTGACGGATTGCAACAATGTAACTTTATAAACAATTAAATCTTCGGCTTTGTGACGATTTTCTTCTTCCGTTTCGATAGATTATATACATCCAGCGTAACCGTTAATTTTCTAGACGCGACGATGGCCGGCCCTTCTACTTTGGCCGATCAGCTCGAGGCGATAGCGGGCGATCCGATTTTGGCGAAGGATGTTGAAATAGTAAGTGGCGATGCTCAACTAATCCTCTCGTTTAGCTGCCCGCCAACTACACGTTTGAGCTGCCGAAGACGATATGGAAAATCCGGCATTTGGGCGCAAAAAACGGTGAGCAGGCCCTGGTTTTTTCGATGAGGTCGTTCATTACAGTGGCCCTGCAGTTCCCGGAAGGGCTGCTGATGTACGCGTGCCTGATCGCCGACATTCTGGAGAAGCACACCGGTTGCGAGACGGTCATCATGGGCGACGTCACCTACGGAGCGTGCTGCGTCGACGATTTCACCGCCAAGGCTTTAGGTATTTATTTTTCGGTACTGGACTGTTAGTGGGGGCGGTTTTTTAGCCTATTATGACTTTTGATCATGTAATCCATTTTTAAAGTGTTGTTAGTAGTTTTTGACTGCTAAAAAGTTATGAAAAATGTTGAAAATTCAAAAATTGCACCTTTTTTACCATTCTTGACCAATGAAATCAATAATTCTCGAGAACTTTTATGAGGTTTTTGTAGCTGAAAACGGTGTGAAATGCTGTAAAAATGGTGTATATTTCGTTATAGGTACGGAATTACTGGGAAAAATTGGCTTCTTCCTGCTACCCCCCGCTAACAGTGAAGTACCATCTTTTTTTTCTGCTAAAGACACATTTGTTTATAGGCTGTGATCTGCTCGTGCACTATGGGCACAGCTGCCTCGTCCCAATCCAGAACACTGAGGGCATCGCCATGCTCTACATTTTTGTCAACATCGAGATCAACCTCTCGCATTTTGTCGATTGTCTTAAGGTGAGGAAATGTGAAAATCATCAAATCAAAAATTTCCCTTTTTAGGCCAACTTTGAGCCGTCGCAACGGATAGCGATCGTCAGCACGATCCAGTTCATCCCGTCGTTGCAGGTTTGCTTTTTGTGATCGGTTCTTCCGCATTATCGGGGGGAAGACAAAGTTTTTTTTTCGTAGAATTTCGTACAATGTTTTCATAGAATCAATTTTTTCTATAAAAAGAGCGGAACGGTTTCTACTATCCCTAAACGTATTTCGATTGTATCAAAAAATACATTTATTTTTAGAATAAGCAACTAAATAAATTTTTATTAAAAGAGACATAAAGTATAGAGATTTCGACCAAAAATGGCCGTTTTTGACCAAAATGTCGACTTTTTTTTTGTTTTTGCTAGCCAAAATGTAGTTTAATTTTACTAAAAATATTTATATTCTCAAAAATTAAAAACTATTCTTTTCTAGACACAAAAAAAGGATGACCCCCCCCCCCCGATAATGCGAAAGAACCGTTTCCTCGCCAACCTTTTCGTTTTAGGCCGTTCGACAGCTGCTCACCAATGACGGCTACACGATAGTGATGCCGCAGTGCAAGCCGTTGAGTCCGGGCGAAATCCTCGGCTGCACGTCGCCGCGGCTTGGCGATGATGTGGACCGGCTAATGTCGGTTTTCTTGGAGATTCTGTAGGATTCGCGCCGGGGAATCATTTTTTTTTCTGGCGGCCGCGGTTGGCATAGGAATCAAACTTAGATTGTTTTTACGTTGTTTTTCGTGAGTTTTAACTTCTTTAAAGTAGAAAACCTTCAAAACAAGTTTGAAAAATCGAAAATTTCGCCTTGTTGGCTCGAGAAAAAGCAATTTTTCGACATGATACTTAAATTTGTGCATATTTTTTGGAGCAAAAAACGTCCGAAAACTGTAGGAAGTGAAAATTGTAATTTTAGTCATCAAAAACGAATCTGAATTCCCGAATCCTAGAATTCATAGGTTTTTGTGGTGTTTCTGTGCTTTAAAAGGGTAAAAGACTATCTGGAGTCGGCTGGAGATAGCGCAACACCAAAATTCACCATTTTTTTAGTTACCTCGGCGACGGGCGCTTCCACCTCGAGTCGATCATGATCCACAACCCGAAAATCGCCGCCTTTCAATACGACCCTTACTCCAGGAAGTTGACGAGGTAAAACGGGTGGTGCTCAATTAAATATGGCCATAGGGAGCACTACGACCACTCAACGATGCGCAATAACCGCGGAGCGGCCGTGAGGATAGCCCGGGAATGCACGCGGTTTGGCGTCGTTTTGGGGGCGCTCGGGAGGCAGGGAAACACCAAAGTGCTGCAGGTAAGGTTTCCTACCTCCATTAATTCCTGAAATTGCAGGAGCTCGTCGACAAGCTGAAGATCAAGGGCAAGGAGGTGACCGTCGTCGTCCTGTCTGAGATCTTCCCGGCAAAACTCGCGCTGTTCGACGAGATTGAGTGGTTGGTGTTTTTATAGCTACCCTATATTTATTTTAAAGTATTGCGAAGTGGAGCGTTATAACTCTTTATATTTAATCGGGGAACTTTCAGAATCTCTAAAATCAGAATCTTTAAACTCTAGAATCTCTAAATGTCAGAATCTCTAAATTTCGGAATCTCTAAATTTGTTTGTTCAAAAACCCATACGGATTTTGGCGCAAATTGAAACTCTAATGCGCTTTACGCAGAATCGCCTGTGAAAACTTTTTCTGGGGTAGTTTTTTGCTCCCGAAAAACGTAACCGCGGATCATGAAATATTTTTTCAGCTGATTCCCGATTATCATTCTTTCGAACAGGGGGACCTCAAGGATCAAAGCGCGGCCACGCACGCAAGTGATCCGAACATCGCCATAAATGGCGGCGTGACGGGACCTTGATGCACTTCCATAGCACCATTTTGCCGTAGTGTTGCTTAAAAAGCCCAAAACTTATTTTTGCCATAAGAAATTCAATTTAAATTTTTGTGATTCTTACCTTCTTCGGGATCAGAGCAAAAAATTACCCCAGAAAAGTTTTGACAGGCGATTTTGGGTAAAGCGCATTAGAGTTTCAATTTGCGCCAAAATCTGTATGGGTTTCTGAACAAACAAATTTAGAGATTCCGACATTTAGAGATTCTAAAGTTTAAAGATTCTATTTTTAGAGATTTTGATAGGGCGGCTTGTTAATGAATTTATGATTGTTCCTTAAAACTTTAAATGGGGGTGCCTTTTTGATTTTGGTTCTTTTTTCGAGCGGGGAGAAATGTCCTTCAAAATTTTGGATATTTCTTTACTTTTGTTTTTTTTTGCAACGCCATTTCGAGACAACCCAAAATTAAAGAAAAAAGTTAGAGCGACCACAAAAGTAACTTTTGAAACTGGTTTTCTATATTTTCGCCTTTTTTTTTCGATATGTTGAAGACACCGTTTTCCCCCGTAATATAACAGTACCGTTATTTTTATATGAAATCGGGTCTTTGAATTGAATTAATTATCTTTTGTTTTCAGTTGGGTGCAAATCGCGTGCCCTCGACTGTCGATTGATTGGGGAACGTTCTTCGCCCGCCCCCCCCACGGCACGTGGCGCTGGATTCCTAATTTCCGGATGGCTTATCGTGGTTTCGCCTCGGTCAAAGGTACGCTCGGGGTTCTGGGCTGTTAGCGGGGGGCACCACTTTCTGTTTTACCACATATACCTGTTGATGACATCGATGAGGTTTTTATAGCGTTTTCAGTAGTTTTTGTTTGCTAGAAAGTGATCAAAAATGTTTTAGAAATTTGGAAAATTATAAAGACCTTTTTCGCTCATTTTTTTTTTGGCCAAACCAAAAATTTTCCTTTTTATTAGTTTTTTTTTTGGTTTTTTTTTTTTTTCAGACACAATGTTTTGGTATAGAGCCGTGGAGAATCGGGAAAATTTTGGTCCCCCCCCCCCCGCTAACAGTCCAGAACCGAGAATATTTCTGTTTTTTTTCAGGGCCCATGGACGCCAAACCACGAATCACACCGGCCGCAGCGCGTTCGCCGTCGGGCCCCGATCGTCGTCGGCCAGTCGGCCAGCTAATCAAACATTTTCTAAGATCCTTATTTTGATTAGCTTTAGCGGTTTTTTAAATTCTACTGTGGTTTTTCTGTGTTGAATTTTCGAATGTTTTGTTACGTTTACGAGATTTTGCCTTGTAAATTATACCACACTTTTTGTTCAGTTTTCAAAAATTTTGTGCTATTACGCCGCTTTTTGCATGTTGTACTTGCTTTTCGTTGACTGTGCGCGATACGGGTGTTTGTTGCGAGGAATAAAACGTTCAAATGGGTGATGGGGTGCGAGGAGTCAGGTTTTTCTCAATGTTTTTGACTGGAATTTTTTAGATTCCATCGCGAGCTGGCATTTCCGGTTGAAAATTTTGAATTTGAAGGTTTCTTGAGCGGAGGGTCCGAATTATTTTTTTAACCTCAAAACCAGGGTTGAAAAGCCGCTTCGCGTCTTTTCAACCCTGGCCCCGTCTGATCCCATGATATTCTGCCCTTCGCATAATTCACGCGATTTTCGATGACAAAAATGAGAAAGGCGACATCTTTTCTCTTATATAGGCTACCGCAACTTCCGGCGTATGCTAATTGTTTCCTAACAAAGAGGGTTCTCGATTTTTCAACAAAAAACTTAATTTTAATATAAAAAACACCGAATTTTTCAAAATTTTATAAGTGTGCAGGCATCCCACGGTCATTACGCACCAAATGCGGTATAAAACATACCCCTAACTGTCCCCCTTATTGAGATACTGCTGGAACACGCTGACGGAAGTTGCATGCAAATGCACACACATACATACACACACACACACAGGAACTATTTTTTTATATATAGTAGGATCTGCTTTTTTTACTATTCCTAAAAGTCAAAACTACAAATTTATCTTAAGAAATACAAAAATGTCTATTTTTCGAGCAAAAATTGTCAGTTTTGAACAACATTTAGACGTTAGTAAATGGTTTGGATAGTTTTTCTGGTTGAAATCGAGTTGTTTTTATTAAAAACATTATTTAACTGTTTCCTATTAAATTATCAGACATTTCTAGATGTACCAGGCCTGGGAATTTTGCGGGAAATGCGAAAGAACCTGGGGCTCAATTCGCTCTTGCTCACAACGAAGGCTCTAGTGGGAAAAATCGGTCCCTATTGAAGCAGAAAGCATAATCCTGTTTTCCATAACCAAATCACTTCCGGTGATCGCAAGATGAACACGGCAAAATGCACTTTTTCTCAACCGCCACCGGGTGCAGCTTTACAGTGGGCTTTTTCCGATATATTGACAACACGACGACGGCTTCTAGCAGCACAACGATGGCGGCCGACGTGAAGGTGGAGCTGGACGCGGGGGCGTTGATGCGACGCATGCAGGAGGCCGTCTACAAGGACAAGACCAAGGACGACAAGGAGGTGCTCTACAAAAAAACCGAAACGTTTTTTGGTTTTGCGATTTTGGGCTGAACTCCAGATACCCCGCTTTTATATCTCAGCCGCCTGTTGATCTACAGGTGTGTAAAGTATACCAAAATGTTCGCCTTGCTCTGGCGAGTATTTTAGTAGACTTTACATCTGTAGATGAACAGGGAACCGAGATCCAAACGTTGGGGGTGGGGGCATCTAGAGTCTTACCAAATTTTGGTCGAAAAATTTTCTGGTATTTTTGTGGTTTTATTGATTCATTTATTTAATTAACCCTAAAATAGCCCACTTTCAGGTGTGGGCCGTCAAAAACGAGCTGACTCCGGCCATCATCGAGGAGGTGATCCGGAGAGCCACGTGAGTGATTGGCCTTCTTCTGGCGCCCATTTCTTGGAAAAGTCTCACGTTTTGCAGCCCGATCATCCGCGCCGAGCCGATGCGCCTCGAGGTGAAGGCGCCGGTGTACTGCGTCGGCGACATCCACGGCCAGTTCACGGATCTGATGCGCATCTTCAAGAAGACCGGGTGGCCCGACGGGCAATCGAGGGTATGGAGAAACAGGCCCCCGACTAGCCTAGCAGCCAGATATAATGGTTTTTAGTAGAGTTAAACATGATTTGAGGCAGAAAAATGTCGAAAAGTTTCAGACAAGCCTTAAAATGTCGTTGCTTGGTCCATTTTGGTATTTTGGAATCAATTTTGCAGGGATTCTGCGTTTTAGCACAGCTCTGGCGGCCCAGAGCCGGGTCCGATTTTTGCGATTTAGTCATCTATCGGCAGCTCTCGAAATGGCGCGAATAGATTTTCTTTTCTAGAATCGTTCTATAATTTTTTTCTGTAATCTTTCCAGATTAGATCATTTCAATGTGCATTTCTATGGCTAAAAACTGTGAAAGAGCTGATTTATGCGAGACCCGGGTGTTAATTGCAAGAAAAAAACGAAACACGTTTTTTAGCAAAAGTTTATTAGCAAGAAAAGAAAAGAAACCAAACCCGCTTGTTTTCTTGCCTTTTCAAGGGCTTTCAAATGATGTATGAACCATCCCAATCCGAGCATTCTCCGGACCTCTAGGTAGGGGGGAAGGCTTTTTTGGAATTCCCTGTAGAATTTTGCACTTTTTGTGGATGATGGTACATCATAATTTTGGAATTTTCAGCGCTACCTGTTCCTCGGCGACTACGTGGACCGGGGCCCAAACTCGCTGGAGTGTATCGTTTTTCTGCTGCTCGTCAAGGTGGGGGTTTTCGCGTTTTACAACCCGATTTCTGGCAGGTAATCCACCCATCGGCCATCTATCTGCTGCGCGGGAACCACGAGTGCTCGGCCGTCAATCGGGTACGCGTTCCCCGGCTTTAAAAGGAGCGTTGGCAGCTGTTTATAAACTTTTTTTTTGCTATTCTTAAACGTAAAAAATTCCTCCCCAAAATTTGTAATGAATACGATTAAAAAATACAAAAATCAGATAAATTTTTCGGGAAAAATGGCGGAATTTCGACCAACCCCCCTCCCCCCCCCCCGATAATGACAAAGCACAATTTGCCAGAGACGGAGGCCACGGCTACGGTTTACTTACCCCCAGCCGGAAGTTTTTGGCTATAACTTTTTTATTTTACATTATTGTAGGCTCAAATTAAAACTCTTACAAAGGGAACCTCAAATTGGCACGGTGGAATTTTGAAAAACGCTCGCGGCTACCCTAGGTTTTCGGCTATGGCGATTCAACCCTCTGGTCAGAATTTCCTAATGGGCCTCTGGACAGAATACAGCACTTCGGAAAATGATGATTGCATCCGAAAAATTAGCATTAGCGATAGGTTTATGAGGCTCTCCCATCACTATGGAATCACCAGTTGAATGGCCGAATGGTAAGCGACTCACTTGATAGGATGCTGACGAGGGTTCGAATCCGCTCACGATTTTTTTATTTTGCTTTTTGACCGGAACTTTCCGCCCAACTCCAAGTTTTGGCAATTTTTTCGAAAATTCTTTCTCTTTCTAAAACGTCCAAAGTCACTAGCAAAGCCAATAAAATGCAAAAAACTGGCACAAGTAATCATAGAGGCCCTCAGTAAAAAACTGAATGTGTTTTGAGGCTTCTTGGGAGTAATCAGCCTGGGGCCATGACCAAAAATTTTGCTTATAGTAAAAATCAAAACTTGGAGTTGGGCGGAAAGTTCCGGTCAAAAAGCAAAATAAAAAATCGTGAGCGGATTCGAACCCTCGTCAGCATCCTATCAAGTGAGTCGCTTACCATTCGGCCATTCAACTGGTGATTCCATAGTGATGGGAGAGCCTCATAAACCTATCGCTAATGCTAATTTTTCGGATGCAAATCATCATTTTCCGGAAGTGCTGTATCTCTGTCCAGAGGCCCATTAAGGAAATTCTGACCAGAGGGTTGGAATCGCCATAGCCGAAAACCTAGGGGTAGCCGCGAGCGTTTTTCAAAATTCCACCGTGCCAACTTGAGGTTCCCTTGTTAGCAGTGTTCAGGAAAGTTATGGTTGGGTGAGAGTCGGAGGTCCCAAAAAATGTTGGTTTTGGAAACATTCCGGTGGTCCCCGAAAAACGGTGTTTTGAGGGGCGAAATCGCGTTTTTTTTAGTAACCGGTTTCCAGCCATAACTTTGCCATTCGGTTTTCCGGAAGAACCGTAAGTGTGGCAGGGCCGGAAAGGGTCTCAAAATGTAGAACGGGAAGTAAGCTATCGAATGATGGGTCGACGGTGGCGATGGGTGGCCAGAGAAAATATTTGGAGGGGAAAAGGTGTCGAAAAAACACGGGAAAAATGGAGGCCAACCATAACTTTTTGAAAGTTTTTCCGGTTTGCGGCCCAAAAAAACCGGAGATGGAGCGAAGTGATGTAGAACCGAAAGGAAGGGTAGGATTAGGGCTACAGAATTGCGAAAAGAATGGGGCGAGAGAAGCCCGGGGCTTGGAGAGACAGGGCACCGAAGAGAGCACCAACCGCGACGGCAGAAGTTGCGGATGGGTTGTGGCGGCAGTTTGGAGGTCCCGGAAGTAAATGAAAGAAGAGGGTCATGGCAAGGTGCGATACACCATTCGACGCAGAATTCGATGCCGCATCTTTTGGTAATATATTGTCTGCCAGGAAAATGGGTCTAAAAAAAGTTATGGGGGAAATAGTGGAAAAATAGCGTTTTTTCAACACGGAGGTCCCAGCATCTCGAAAACTAGCCGGTTGACCAACTTCCTTTTTTGCGGTTTCTAATAGACAAAGATAAGACGAAAATTTTTTCAATACATTGCGTCTAGTGATAATTATGGTTTTGGGGAGGAAAACTCGAAAAACCGAAATCTTCGTCTTTTTTGAGGAAAAGGCATCCTAGCTCAAAAACTAGCCTGTTGACCAACCTCCATTTTTGCAGTTTCTGATAGAGAAAAACAAGACAAACGTTTTCTAATACATTGCGTCAAGTGATGAGTTGTGTTTTGAGGTGAAAAACGCTAAAAACTAGGAAAAATGGGTTATTTTGGGGAAACGGCACCTTTTTACTCTCTCTCTCTCGCTCTCTCTTTCTCTCTTTCTCTCTCCCTATCCCTCTCTCTCGCTCTCTCTTTCTCTTTCTCTTTCTCGCTCTCTCTCTATCACTCTCTTTTTTTTTCTTCTCCTTCTCCATCCCATCGTATTCAAGCCTCAATAGGTTATTTTTTATGAAGCATCAATAGGTTTATCCGTGACGTCGTCTCGTCGGTTCTTCCCGCGCTTCGTCGTCGCATCCCATCGTGCCTCACCTGCAAAAAAAATTTTCAGCCATAATACACCCAAAAATTTTCGGCCCTTCGGGCCGAAACCCGGAGGTCCCAGTTACGTAACTTCGACCACTTTCCGAACACTGCTTGTTAGTATATTTTTCGACGCTCTATCGAATGGCGTTGCGAAAATCCCGATAAAATAAGCGGAAATACCGACAACTTTGAGACCCTTCGGCTGTGGGGGGTAAAGTAAACTCTTACCTAGCCCACTTTTGCAGGTGTACGGCTTCTACGAGGAGTGCTGCTCCCGGTTCCCGGAAAATCACGTCGGCCGCGGGCTCTGGGACCAATTTCAGGTTCGGGTTCTTTCGCGTTAACGGGGGGGGGGCGAACTTTTTTGTATACGTGTAGAAATGTCTAGTAACTTAATAGCAAGTGTTTTAATAGTGCTTTAGTGAAAATTAACTAAAATTTGAACTAGAAAAACAAAAAACTTTTGAAAAAGCCGAAATTTGGTCGAAAAATCAAATTTTTTTTTTGACAGTTTTGAGTAATTTTTTGTAGTTTTCACGTTTAGGAATAGTAAAAACTATTTAGAAACACTTCCACCATCTATATTTGAAAAATTAGACCTTAAGAAAAAAGTTTGTAACGTTAAAATGACTTCTTACAACCATTGAAAAATACTTTGGCGCAGGACCTGTTCAACTGGATGCCGATGACGGCGCTGATCTCGCGCCGAATCCTCTGCATGCACGGCGGCATCTCCCCAATGTTGCAAGGTATCGTCTGGATGGATATATGGCTTTTTCGATTAGAGCTCAGTTTATCCCCCCACCAGCCGGCACCCAACTTTATATCTCGGCTCCCTGTTCATCTACAGGTGTGTCAAGTATACCAAAATACTCGCCAGAGCAAGACGAACATTTTGGTATACTTTACACCTGTAGATGAACAGATCCTAGGTGGGGTCGGCTGGGGGAGGTAAACTTCACTTAAGCTATGAATCCATGCCTTGTCTTACCTTTTAAAAAACGGACGGCTATAATTGCTCAGAGCTGAGCCAGCTGAACGACATCGAGCGCCCGGTCGACCCGTTTGCCGCGTGTCTGGCCGTCGATCTGCTGTGGGCCGACCCGAGCCCCCAGATGGCCAACGGACCCCTCGATCCACTCTATGAAGCATCCGCCCGCGGCATATCACATCATTTTAGCAAACGGTCAGCTAACCAAGATCTTTGCGGATTCCCGGCGAATTCCAGGGCGCTGCAGGAGCTGTGCAAGAAGTTCAGCATCGATCTCGTCGTCCGCGGGCATCAGGTCGTACAGGATGGGTTCGTTTCCTCAAACAATCTCTGCTCCCTCCTCGGGGTCCGTCCATTTCCTCCTCCAATCTCTGCTAGCCTGCCCTCCTCTCGGGGTCCGTCCATTTCCTCCTCCAATCTCTGCTAGCCTGCCTCCTCTCGGGGTCCGTCCATTTCCTCCTCCAATCTCTGCTAGCCTGCCCTCCTCTCGGGGCCCGTCCATTTCCTCCTCCAATCTCTGCTAGCCTGCCCTCCTCTCGGGGCCGTCCATTTCCTCCTCCAATCTCTGCTAGCCTGCCCTCCTCTCGGGGCCCGTCCATTTCCTCCTCCAATCTCTGCTAGCCTGCCCTGCCCTCTCTCGGGGTCCGTCCATTTCCTCCTCCAATCTCTGCTAGCCTGCCCTCCTCCGGGTCCGTCCATTTCCTCCTCCAATCTCTGCTAGCCTGCCCTCCTCTCGGGGTCCGTCCATTTCCTCCTCCAATCTCTGCTAGCCTGCCCTCCTCTCGGGGTCCGTCCATTTCCTCCTCCAATCTCTGCTAGCCTGCCCTCCTCTCGGGGTCCGTCCATTTCCTCAAACAATCTCTGCTAGCCTGCCACCATTTTCAGCTACGAATTCTTTGCCCATCGTCACCTGGTGACCGTGTTCTCGGCCCCGAACTACTGCGGCACGTTCAACAACTTTGGCGCGTTGCTGTACGTCGACTGGGATTGCCAGTGGGCGCCTGAACCGGGTCCTGGAATTTCCGAGCTTTCCAGATGCAGTATGACGACGTTCCCGCCCGATCCGCTGGCACCGAAAGGGAAAGGGCCCAAGGCGGCTGAGGTGGGCGGCTGGCAGAGATTTTTTGAAGAAATCGGTATCATTTCCTTTAGACGACAATCGACGAGATGGACATTGACGACGGCAAGGAGGAGGGCGGAACTGCAGCTGCTCCCACCCGCCCCGAGCGTGTCAAGCAGGCTTCACAGGTAGTCTCGGTTCACTCGCATTCAAGGGACCGGCAAGGTATGGCGGTACTGGACTGTTAGCGGGGGATTTTTAGCAGGGGGAACCAAATTATTCCAATAATTATAATAATATAGAAGTCGTTTTTATGGTGCCGCGAACTTTGCGGCGCGTACTTTTGCGGCGCGAACTTTGCGGCGCGAATTTTGCGGCGCGAACCTTGCGGCGCGAATTTTGCGGCGCGAACATTGCGGCCGAATTTTGCGGCGCGATGCTTAGGCGCAGGCCTTTGGTTATTTTTTGCACTGCATCCGAATTTCGTCATAGAAACGTTAGAAGACTGTTTTGCGACAGGAGCGATTTGGGGGAAGTTAATCTTTCTTTCGCTCTGCTTCGTGCCACCGGGGGCCTAGCGCTTCGGTGGGGCAGCTCGTACAGGGTTTCGAAATCGGGGCGCCCGAGCAGCGCGAAGCGCCCAGGCGCCTCGATTTCGAAAGAGTGGGCGGCAGCCCATCCGAAGCGACGGCCCACCTTGCCTGACGCCCCAAGAGGTCTCTTGTCACGGCATTGCGTAAAGTTGCAGTTAATTTGTATGGAATTACATATATAACCATTAAAAAAACAAAACTGGCAGTGATTCTGATTCCGAATTTCTGAAATTCCTCTGAAATCTGATCCTGAACTCAAAACAAATTCTGAATTTAAATGATTTCCATTATTATTTGTTGCGCCGCAAAATTCGGCCGCAAAATTCGCGCCGCAAAGCTCGCGCCGCAAAAGTGCGCGCCGCAAAATTCGGCCGCAATGTTCGCGCCGCAAAGTTCGCGCCGCAAAATTCGCGCCGCAAAGTTCGCGCCGCAAAAGTGATCGCCGCAAAGTTCGGGGAGCCGTTTTTATAATGTTTTAGGCAATTTTGAGTTTAATATTAAAGTAAGTTCTCGGAAATTGTTTTGTTTTTTTGGTTAAAAATTTATGAAAAAACAGTTCTCGATAATGCTTGAAAAAATTTGAATAACTTTCTAGCAATCAAAAACTCCTAAAAACACCAGAAAAATACGTAATTGATCTTCAACAAATCTGTGGAAAATTGGAATGGATCTTTTTAGCAAGGGCTTTTCCCTTTGTTAAAAATCCCCCCCCCGCTAACAGTCCAGAACCGCCATGCCTTACCGATCCCTTTAAACTCACCTACCCGGAAATCGTGTCGCAGGGCCCGCCAACGCCAAAGGCCAAAAGCCAGCGTCGCGTCTACGCGCAGCCCATCGTTGTCGATTAGACGGAATAGACACACAGACTACATTGCATTTTCGCCTTTCTTTTCCCCGAGAATAAATGGCTTCATTTTTTGAATGACCAATTGAATCACGTTGAAAATCTCTGCTGACACGCTCGCTTTGGTACTTTCCCATTATCGGGGGGGACTCCCTTTTTCCAAGGGCCAAATTTTCTAATACAAATCGAGACAATGTTTCTAAGCGATTTTTACCATCCCTAAATGTATGCGTTTTACAATTTTTCCTTGAAAAACTACAGAAAAATCGAATTTTCGGGCCAGGGTTCGATTTGGTGGGAGCAGAATCCCAGGACCACCTCCAGAAGGACCGACCACCTCCAGACCGGCCGCGAAGCGGGCGAAAATTTTTTAGCATATTTTATGTGTAGATTAGGGAAATTTCGGTATTTTTTGTGTGTTTTGGACATATTAATGCACGTTGATTTTTGTGTAATTGTGAAATAAATATTGTGAATAAATGCTGAATTACTTGTTAATATTCGGTGAAACAGTCAAAGAAGAGGGAATGGTGACGGAAAGTTGAGGGAGAAGAAGAAATTCCAAAAAATAATTCCTGCTAAATTCTCTATATTCTTACTCACCCACCAACTACTTCAACTTCACTTTCGAGAAATTCCAGACTCTATATTATGGAATGGATAATATGGAAGATGAACCACTCCTTCCTATTTCTCAAATCTTTTCCTAACTATCAATGTTTCTCGGATCAGCTGCATGGCGGACAACGCTTAAACTCTTCTCAGCCGGTTTTAAAGGGACACGGACACGGGACTTTTCCGACCGTAGTTTTCCGGAACCGGCCTGAACCGCCTTCTCACTTACACCAATCGACGCGTCTTGAGCTTACGCATCCGCCTATACCCATGAAAAGCCATGAAAAGTTTGTTAGACAACCTCCGACCCCACATTTATGCTAATTTTAGGCCAAAAACGCAGTTTTCCGGATCGAAATTTCCGGAACCGGCTCGGATCCATTTCTAACCCACATCAATCGACGCGTCTTGACCTGCCGCATCCGGTGATGCTCATGAAAAGCCCTAGAAACTTTGTTAGACAACCTCCAACCCCCGATTTATGAGGATTTTAGGGCAAAAACGCAGTTTTCCGGTCACCGATTTCCGGAACCGGCTCGGATCCATTTCTAAGCTACACCAATCGATGCGTCTCGTCATTACGCATTCGGGGATACCCATGAAAAGCCATGAAACCTTCGTTAGACAACCTCCACCCCCCTTTTTTTGTTTTGGCCCCGTCGGGATTTCTGAAAATTCCGACCAAAATCTCGACCCTAGATCGTCCCCGTTCTCCGGCCTCTGTCTAGTTCCTGATTTCAAAACCACCTCCCTGTGTAGCCACAGATCACATCTTTATCCCGTAGAAGTTTTAGCCCCATCGGTTCGGCGGGACAAAAGATATTGGGAAATAAAAATTTTGACCTTGGGAGCAAGCCTGGGATCGGCCCTTTAGGTGTTTCCTTAATTCCAACTTTCTTCCTTTCTCCACCATCTCCCATAAAGATGTCGCATATCAGGTGATAGCTGAAAGTCTCCTCTATCCGATGGTGTGCTTTACTTGGCGTCATCTACTTCCTGCTACGATTTATCCGCGAAAAACCCTTGGGATCAAACGTGGGAGCAGCTGAAACCAGGACAAATAGGGGCTTGGAGGTTGTCTAACGAAGGTTTCATGGCTTTTCATGGGTATCACCGAATGCGTAATGACGAGACGCATCCATTGGTGTAGCTTAGAAATTGATCCGTGCCGTTCCGGAAATCGGTGCCGGAAAACTGCGTTTTTCGCCTAAAATCCTCATAAATCGGGGGTGGAGGTTGTCTAACGAAGTTTTCATGGCTTTTCATGGGTATCACCTGATGCGGCAGGTCAAGACGCATCGAATGGTGTAGCTTAGAAATTGATCCGTGCCGATTCCGGAACGCGGTGGCCGGAAAACCGTCTTTTTGGCCTAAAATTAGCATAAATCGGGGGTTGGAGGTTGTCTAACGAAGTTTCTAGGGCTTTTCATGGGCATCACCGGATGCGGCAGGTCAAGACGCGTTGATTGATGTGGGTTAGAAATTGATCCGAGTCATTTCCGGAAATTTCGATCCGGAAAACTGCGTTTTTGGCCTAAAATTAGCGTAAATGTGGGGTCGGAGGTTGTCTAACAAACTTTTCATGGCTTTTCATGGGTATAGGCGGATGCGTAAGCTCAAGACGCGTCGATTGGTGTAGGTGAGAAGGCGATCCAGATCGGTTCCGGAAAACTACGGTCGGAAAAGTTCCGTGTCTGTGTCCCTTTAAAGGCGGCTGAGAAGAGTTTAAGCGTTGTCCGCCATGCAGCTGATCCGAGAAACATTGATAGTTAGGAAAAGATTTGAGAAATAGGAAGGAGTGGTTCATCTTCCATATTATCCATTCCATAATATAGAGTCTGGAATTTCTCGAAAGTGAAGTTGAAGTAGTTGGTGAGTGAGTAAGAATGTAGAGAATTTAGCAGGAATTTTTTGGAATTTCTTCTTCTCCCTCAGCTTTCCGTCACCATTCCGTCTTCTTTGACTGTTTCACCGAATATTAACAAGTAATTCAGCATTTATTCACAATATTTATTTCACAATTACAAAAATCAACGCGAAAGGTAATATTCGATTGTCGTTATTGTCGATCGCTTCTGGTGCTTCTGCGAAAAACATGGTCTAAAGTAGTTTTTGGGCCATTCCTTAGCCATTTTCAGTTACCTTAGGTTGAACCAACAGCACAGTCTTTAATAGTTGCTGGAATACCCGCCGCGAAGCGCAAAATTGCGACCTTTTTTGACCACCTCCAGGCCGGCCTACCACCTCCAGAGAAATTTTCCCAATTCTCCCAACCAAATCGAAGCCTGTTTCGGGCACAAATGGCTGATTGCCGACAAAAAACTTTTTTTTGAAGGTTTCTTGAATGTTTGAATTGAAGGGCTTGAATGCAAAGATAGTGAAATTCCTTGCGAAGAAGATACTATTAAAATACTTATTATACGTCGCCCCCCCCCGATAATGGAAAAGAACCCTATCTCTTTAAATGGCGCCACCGCTACCGTAACCGGAAAAATTGAGGTCGCCGCGAAATGGGTGGAGCTGTCCGGACATCGCATCACGTCCTGCGAGCCGATCGCCGGACATCATGGAGAAGGGGGCAGCTCGGAGGATACGGTATGTCTCTCGCTCTCGCTCTCTCTATCACTCTCTCTCGCTCTCTCTCTCTCTCTCTCTCTCTCTTCTCTTCCGCACTATCCCTCTGTCTCTCTCTCGCTCGCTCGCCACTCTTTCTCGCTCTCTCTCGCTCTCGCTCTCTCTTTCTCTCCATCTCTCTCTCGCGCTTTCTATCTCGCTCTCTCTCTCTCTCGCCACTCTTTTCTTTTTCAGCAGGAGAGCGAGCCGGGATCTCGAAAAAGCTCGGCAACGTCTGTAAAGGAAGATGTAGGCAGTTTTAAAGAATTCTTCTTTTTTTTGAAGATTATTTGGGAAACAAAGAATTTAATTTCAGGACACCCAGCCCGGCTCCCCGGCAGGATTACGGCAAGAGGTAGGCTAGCAGAGATTGTTTTAGGAAATGGACGTACCCCTGAAAATCGCCGGTTTCAGGACCTCAAATTCCACCCAGCCACCGTTTCCCATCCGGCCGATCCGAAACCGGTGCATTTTTATACCCTTATTTTTTTGTAAATCCTCATAATTTACATGGATTTTTCCTTTAATTTTTAATTGCCCACGATTTAGGCGAAACCGGCAGATGATTCGGGCGTGGTCGTCGTCGAGATGGAGCCGGCAAAGGTGAGTAGGGTCTGCAGCAGCCCCCAAACCGACCCTGTCGTACTGTATCTCGGCGTCCCTTGCACCTACAGGACTGTAAAGTATACCAAAATACTCACCAGAGCAAGGCAATCATTTTGGTATGCTTTAGAGCTCTGTAGAGAACAGGGAGACCGAGATACGGTAGTTGGACGTTGGCTGGCGGGTCGGCCGTTATTCCAAATTTCAGCCACCGCCGCTACGAAGCCCATGGCGCACCAATGAAGCGTTGCAGCCGATACCGCCGGTGGCTACGGTATCTCTAGGCTTCAGCGGCCCTTTAAAACGAATCTCCAGGCACCGGAAGCGGCGCAGAAGCGAGCGGAAACCATCGTCGAACCGGAAGCGAAGCCTGTGGCGCCCCCCGTAACCCCGGAAAAGGCAGGCTAGCAGAGATTGTTTGAGGAATTGGTTCTGGACTGTTAGCGGGGGGGGGGGATTTTTCAGGGGAACCACTTTCTGTTTCTCCACCTATTTACCTACCCCCCGCTAACAGACCAGAAGCAGGGAATTCGGGTCCTCCCCTCAACCCCTTTCCAGGTGGCGCCAACGCCAGCGATTGCCGATCCCAAAATCGCGGCCGAACCGCCAAAACCCAGGTTTGTCCCGTTTCCCACTGAGATATCCGCAAATGATCCCTGCTAGCCTGCCCTGTTTCTAGACCCGACCCGCCGCCCACCTCAACCCCCGCATCAGCCACCCCCTCGTCCGGCCCGAAGCGGCCACCCTCTAAAATTAAGCACATTTCCCGGAAGGTAAGCCGAAGCATAAGCCTAAGCCTAAGCTAAGCAGACTTAAGCCCAAGCTAAACCAAAGCCGAAGTAAAAACCTAAGCCAAAAAGAAAAGGCCAAAGTCAAAAACAACCTATGCCACGCTAAGCTAAAGCTCAAGCTAAGCCTCTTCCAGAGCTAAGCCAAGCCGAAGCTAAGCATGCTTAAGCCCAAGCTGAGCCTGAGCCTAGGCTCCGCTAAGCTAAAGCAGAAGCTAAGCCTATTCCAGAGCTAAGCCAAGCCGAAGCTAAGCGTGCTTAAGCCCAAGCTGAGCCTAACCTAAGCCTATGCCTAAGCTAAGCCAAGCCGAACTTAAGCCTAGCCCAAGCTAAGCCTCAGCACAAATAAGCCTAAGCTCAGTCTAAGCCTAAGCCGCCAAAAACCTTTTTTGGAAAACGAGCCGCGACGACGACGCGACGTGTCCCATTTACAAACGCCACCTCCACCGCCAAATAATTCTCTATTTTTTCCCGTTGTAAAAACATTTTTGTGTGTAATGTTCACTCGTTGTTGTGTCGTCTTGTGTACAGATTTATCCACAAACCCCGCCCCCTCTGCCGATCCTCAACTCATTTATCACTCGTTACAGATCGCCGCGAATAAATTGATGCATTAAACGAGAGAGAGAGAGCGAGAGAGAGAGAGAGACAGAGAGAGAGAGAGAGAAAGATAGAGTGAGAGAGAGCGGAGAGCGAGGAAGAGAGAGAGGGAGAGAGAGTGAGAGAGAGCTAGAGGCAGAGAGCGAGCTAGAGCGAGCGAGAGAAAGAGCGAGAGCGAGAGAGCGAGAGCGAGAGAGAGGCTAGTAGAGGCAGAGAGCGAGCTAGAGCGAGTGAGAAAGAGCGAGAGATAGATAGAGAGAGAAATGGAAAGAGAGTGAGGGAGAGTTCTTATCTGCACATGATAGCTGTGAGTTCGATCCCCACCAAAAACACTTTACTCTTACTCGGAGGCCGATGGATTCCAGCGCCCGGTATTTACGGCCAGCCGGAAGAATTTATTATTGTCAAACCGGCGGATCCGGGGCCTCGACTTTAAAACGGAAGCAGGGGCGTGCCTTGTTGATATCCTGAGGAACGGGGTATCTTTTTCCCTTTTTTTCACAGATTACTCACCCGACTTGCGGCTTCGCCTTTTTAGCCGAAATCAGGAGAGGGGAATTTCCGGCTGATAACGGGTCTCGCGGCTTTGGAATTTTGGGGGCTAGACTACTTGAATTCTTCCCCTTAAAACCACAAAATGCACCGGGGGCGGTTGCTGATTGTTGTGCTGTGTTTTGGTGGGTCCATTGCGTTTTCCTCAAACAATCTCTGCTAGCCTGCCCTCCTCTCGGTGTCCGTCCATTTCCTCAAACAATCTCTGCTAGCCTGCCCTCCTCTCGGGGTCTATCCATTTCCTCCTCCAATCTCTGCTAGCCTGCCCTCCTCTCGAGGGTCCGTCCATTTCCTCCTCCAATCTCTGCTAGCCTGCCCTCCTCTCGGGTCCGTCCATTTCCTCCTCCAATCTCTGCTAGCCTGCCCTCCTCTCGGGTCCGTCCATTTCCTCCTCCAATCTCTGCTAGCCTGCCCTCCTCTCGGGGTCCGTCCATTTCCTCAAACAATCTCTGCTAGCCTGCCCTCCTCTCGGGTCCGTCCATTTCCTCCTCAATCTCTGCTAGCCTGCCCTCCTCTCGGGTCCGTCCATTTCCTCCTCCAATCTCTGCTAGCCTGCCCTCCTCTCGAGGGTCCGTCCATTTCCTCCTCCAATCTCTGCTAGCCTGCCCTCCTCTCGGGTCCGTCCATTTCCTCAAACAATCTCTGCTAGCCTGCCCTCCTCTCGGGGTCCGTCCATTTCCTCCTCCAATCTCTGCTAGCCTGCCCTCCTCTCGGGGTCCGTCCATTTCCTCAAACAATCTCTGCTAGCCTGCCCTCCTCTCGGGGTCCGTCCATTTCCTCAAACAATCTCTGCTAGCCTGCCCTCCTCTCGGGGTCCGTCGATTTGCTCAAAGAATCTCTGCTAGCCTGCCCTCCTCTCGGGGTCCGTCCATTTCCTCAAACAATCTCTGCTAGCCTGCCCTCCTCTCGGGGTCCGTCCATTTCCTCAAACAATCTCTGCTAGCCTGCCCTCCTCTCGGGTCCGTCCATTTCCTCAAACAATCTCTGCTAGCCTGCTCTCCTCTCGGGGTCCGTCCATTTCCTCAAACAATCTCTGCTAGTTAGCCCTTTCAGCCACCTGCCTCGAGGCGGCGAATTTAACCTGTTCCCCGAGCAAAATCTGGCTCGATGTGGAGATCCTCTTCGACAGCTCGAGCGCCACGAATGCCACCGGCTATTTTTCGGTTCGTTTCGAGTTATGGCGTAATCGGTTAGAGAGAGAGAGAGAGAGAGAGAGAGTGAGAGAAAGAGCGAGAGAGAGAGAAGAGAGAAATTCTTCAGATGATCAGCCAAGTGAAATCGGCCTTCCAGGGCGTCACCCTTGGCCAAGGGCTACGGTAGGTGGGTCACGGTTTAGACAATTTCGACCCTGGAATTCAGATACCAAACCCGAATCGGCGTCATCGCCTACGCGGCCGCACCAAGAAATGTCGCAAATCTGAAGGATTTCAAGTCGTACACCGATTTTGACAACCTCGCAATCCCGTATCTGCCAAGCGAGGTATCCGATTTGACGAGGTGCGTCTTTTTAAAGGAATCGGCAAGGCAAGGCTATAAAATCTTTTGGCTGTGGAATCCTTATGGATTTTGCTCCCACTAGGTCTTGCTTGGTCCTTTAAATAAATCTGAATTTAGTGCGATTGACCTGGCGCGCCAAAAACTCTATGATGTCCGGGTGACAAATCGACAGAAAGTGATTTTGATCGCTTCGGAGGGATATCGGTCAGTTTTGCCGGCTAGCAGAGATTGTTTGAGGAAATGGACGGACCCCGAGAGGAGGGCAGCTGCAGAGATTGTTTGAGGAAATGGACGGATCCCGAGAGGAGGGCAGGCTAGCAGAGATGCTTTAGGATTTCGGGACCAGGGCTTTTAAATGTAATTTTCAGACAAGGCCATTTCGCGAGCCCGAATGCTTCCGTGGAAACGTTCAAGCTTACTGGAGGGATTGTGGTGGTCCTAAGTTAGTGTTATGAAAACTTAATCAACAGTAACTTAATAGTTGTACATTAAAAACCCAGAAAAACCGGCTTCTGCAGGCTTCTTCTTTGCAGGCTTTGAAGACGGCCCCAAAGTGTCAAAGCTGCAGGATATGGCGAGCCCGGGCTATTTTCTGGATGCGCGCAAGGGGCTGGACGGGCAGAAATTGGTCGCGTTGCTGTGTCAGGGTAAGTGAAATCAGTGAGCCGAAGAAAAACGACCGTGCTCCCTTTTGCTTCGTCGTGTGCTCTCCGGTTCTGGGCTGTTAACAGGGGGAACCAAATTTTCCCCTGTGATTCTCGACGGCCCTCTGACACAATATATACCATTTTTATGGCATTTTTCATAGCTTTTAGATATAAAAACAACATAAGAAAATAATCAAAATTTTCGTTTTGATAGAAAATGTATGAAAAATGACCAATAGGTCGAACTTTTCGAATTTTCAAAATGAAAAAATATTTTTTAATAACTTTCTAGCAATCAAAAACTACGAAAAACACTATAAAAAATATATAATATTTCACCAACAGTAGTTATAGGTGGAAAAACAAAAGGTCGTTTTTTCCACCTGCTAACCGCTAGCAGCCCAGAACCACGAAAAGCGGTCGTTCCTCCTCTTGCGTCGTCGTGCTCTCTCTCTGTCTCTCTCTCTCTCTCCCCCCCCCCGAGGAGGGATTTACATACCGTAACCGGTTGGCTTCTTCCCAAGTCAAGATGAGGTGTGTTTAGCCCTGTGTTTTAGCAAACTACTTCTGCCCCTGTATCGGTGATTGCAACGACCCGGGCGAGCACTTTGTGCCCGGCAGTAATGATATTGCGACCGGGTGCTTTTGGGTAGGGTATTTTTGTCGTTTCCTCAAAAAATCTCCGCTGGCTTGCCTTTAGTATGGAACCGGCACCAGCACGCAACTTTCGGCAAGAGAAGCGTGCCCCAAGCTCGAGCTACAGTCGACTTTGGCCCAAACGAAAGATATTTCCGAAGCACTCGCCGCGCTCAATCGTCAGTTTTATCGATTTTTAGTGTTTCTACATCAAATAGGGGCATAAAATTGCCGGTTCTGGACTGTTAGCGGGGGATTTTAGCAGGGGGAACACAGCTTTTTTGTTTTTCTACCTATTTCCACCTGTTGACGATATATAATGTATTTTCATAGTGTTTTTAATAGTTTTTGATTGCTAGAAAGTTATAAAAAATCTTTTTAAAAATTTTGAAATTCGAAAATTTTCACTTTTTGATCATTTTTCATACATTTTTGACCAAAAAATCAAATAAATTTTGCTGTTTTTAGATAAAAAACTATGCAAAATACTATAAAAACGGCTTATATTTTGTTGTAGGGCCATAGAGAACCGCAGGGAAAATGTGGTCCCCCCGCTAACGGTCCAGAACCCAAATGGGTGTATAAAATTGCCTTCAAAATTCCTTTAATACAGAAAAAAAACACTTTCTTTTTTTCAGCATACCGTAGCGGTGAGGGGCGTACGCTGGGTGTGTGGGTTGGCCTGACAAATAATGGGAGTGCGGCGATACCGGATTGGCGATGGTTGGATGGGACACGAGTGGTAGGGTCAGAATATGGCCATATTCCTACTATACCAAGAGCTTTTTGTCGATTTTTCGAATCTAATTTTTACTTTTCCGCTTTTGCAAATAAAAAGCTTATTTTCTTTATTAATTTTAATAGCTTTTAAGTGCTCGAAAGTTCAAATACTCTGAAAAATTTGAGATCTTTTGTTTTTCCGTCTACCTTGTAATAAACAGGCACTTTTTACTGATTTTCATAGTTTTTGAGTGCTAGAAAGTTCTAAAAAACACCTTAAGGAATCCGGAAATTCGAAAATTTTTACGTTTTTCGCCATTTTTGATACATTTCGGACAAAAAATTCAAAATTGCGAAATGTTTCTATTCTACGTGGGCTTATAGCTAAAAAACTGTAAAATTCAGTAAAAAAAAAAATCTCATTTTCCGCTCATATAATAAATAGTTTATTTTTATAATGTTTTATTGGCTTCTGAACGCTAGAAAGTTATTAAAATCTATTAAAAACATTTTAAAATTCTTAAAATTTGATTTTTTGGCCATTTTTCATAAATTTTTGGCCAAAAGGCAAAACTGTTCGAAAATTTTTAATTTTCGACGTGCTTTTGAAAGCTAAAAACCCGTGAAACATCCTTTAAAAATTACTGATATTGCGTATGCTTCCAAAACCGTAAGCGATACTAGGAAATCCCCCCCGCTAACAGTCCAGTACCGCCTAAAGCCAAAAATTTGCTATTTTCCAGGATCCCTCCATCACGGCTCAATTAAAGCCGGCGAGCGACGCGGAAAAGTGTGCGTACCTGAAGTCGAACGGCGGCTTCTTGTACGAATACGACGCGTCGACGTGCCTCGTTGGCCGTTATTTTGCGTGCAGAACGGAGGCGTGTACGAGCGACTCCTATTGTGCGCCGACGACGCCGAGTTTCGCGCAGCAGACTTTCCGATAAATTATTTGACATCTAAAGGTCGATAAATCATAATTTAATAGATTTTACAGATAACATCGAAAAATCTTCCAAAACTTTGGGATTTTTATGTCGAAATTTTTTAGGTACTGCTCTGTTAGCGGGGGAGAGGGTGGAGGCATTTTTAGCAAGGATGGAATAGCAACCTGCCCTAGTAATCCTATAACAAAATATAAAGCATTTTTATAGGATTTTACTCGGTTTTTGGATCTAAAAACTTCTAAAAAATAGAACATGTTGGAATATTTGGTCAAAAACGTATGAAAAACCGCAAAGATAAAATTTCCAGAATTTAAAAAATGTACTAGATATTTTTTTACTTTCTGACAATCAAAAACTACAAAGACATTATCAAAATACACTCTTTATGATTGACAGGTAGGTTTAGAGGGGCGTCCTCCCCGCTAACGATCCAGTACCAACCAACTTTCGAAAGCCGCTTCACACCACCAAGCCACCACATAAACGACCCAGTTTATCACCAAAACGACAAAAAGCATTTCACAAAGACATTTGAAAAACGACACATTTTACAACACAATACGCGCCAAATACAGAGGGGGGAAATGAAGGAAAAGAATGGGCAGAAAGAATCAGTGCTGCAGGGGGGAAGATTAAGCAGTCGCGTTGCCGGATGTGGCGGCGCCCGTCAGCGCGCTCAACGTCGTCTTGAAGTTCGGCAGCTGGGGCAGCTCGGCGAAGCGGGCCTGAAAGCTGCAACATTCCCAGGGCGATCGATCATTTCAAAGGTTGAAAACCTTTTTAAATTTTTGAAAAAGCCATTTTTCAACTTTTTTGAAAAAAATCCACGTAAATAAAATAGTTGGTCCCCCCGATAATGCGAAAGAACCGACTTTCAGAAGATCTTTAGAAATCGAGAAAAATCTTACATCGACCCATTCCAGGCACGTCGCAAAGATGAACAGGAACTGCTGTTCCGTCTGCACCGAGCAGGCACGCTGGTCGCGCACCTTCTTGAACATCTCGAACGGCTGAAAATGTCAAATAATCGGTGCCGAAAAGCCAATCTCATACGTCGACCGACTCGTTGGCCATGCATGCCGTTTTGATCCAGTGGATGAGCATGATCGTTCCGGTGCGGCCGACGCCCGCCGAGCAGTGCATCACCGTTTGGCCCTTGTTCAACTCGTCGCCGTGCTAAAAGCAAGTGTTTTTGGACGCGAATTTCGGTATACCTTCTCCAAAGCACGCAGAAAGCGGAGGACGCCCCGTCGGCTGGTGGGGACGCCGTGGTCCGGCCAGTCGGGCATTTGGATGAGCCTGGAAAAATTGGGTTGCAGGCCCCGGCTGGCCAAAAAATTTTTGAAAAACGCGCATTGTTCAGATTTTCGTTCATTTGGCATACAATTTTTACAATTTTTATCAAAAACTCAAAAATGTTCGAATTTTATTTCTTTTTTAAAAGCTTTTTACATCGAAAAACCATGTAAAATGGCATAAAAATAGCTTTTATTGGTTCTTTCGCATTATCGGGGGCGGTGAAAAGTTTTATTTCGTTTATTTACTATTCGTAAACGTGAAAGCTTTACAAATTTTGATTAAAAAACACAAAAACTATCCATTTTTCGACCAAAACGGCTTTTTTAAAAAAAATTTCTGTTCTTCTAAAAAAAGTTTTTAGATCGTTTCCTAGTTAAATCATAGCTCTATTTTACTGAAAACATTATGAAAATACTTCCTATTAAGTTACTAGGCCTTTCTAGATTAATATAACGAAAACAATTGTCCCCCACCCCCTGATAACGCGAAAGAACCCTTTATTTCGTCATAGAGCCCGACAGCATTACTGGGAAAACATAAAAGGTATTTTGCAAAAGTCCTCACCGAATAATGCGGCTGTTCGAGCACCCGTCCGGCAACAGCTCGATCGTCATGGCCGTAAAGCCCTCCTGCTTCTCCTTTTTCTTGTTGTTGACGAAGAAGCGGCCGTGATTCTGGAAGAGGCCCGGTTCGTCCGGCCAGTAGGCAGCGCACTGAAAAAAACGGCAACATTCCGAAGTTCCGCGCGCGGATCTCACCTTGTTCTTTCCGTTTTCGACGAGGCGGCACAGCTGCACAATGTTCACCACCTCGTGCTCCCAGCACATGCGCCAAAAGTCGACGATGGTGGCGTCGGTGGGGGCCTGGGTGGCGATCCACGTCTCCCGGTTGTCCATCTAAATTGAAAAATCGAATTCGCGAGGGAGGAAAGAAACTTTTTAGCTGTTGTAACCGTTTTTCAGCACAAAAAACTTGCTAAAATTCCCTAAAAGACATTCAATTGAGGCTAAAAAGTTATTTTTTTCGATGCAAAATGACCAAACGACTTTTCAAAGGTTTTTTAAGCTTTTTCTGCGCCTGATATAGTTAAAACCTAATAAAAGCGGCAAACAAAAACCTTATAGTTGTTTATAAGGCCGAGGAAAAACCATAGAGAAAAGCCGATAGCCCTAAATCAAGAATCAGGTACAAACTACCAATATTTCGCTATTTTTGCGCAATTTCTTTGAAACCATTCAATAGAGCTTCAACAAATATCCACCAAGTTTTAAATTAGCTCAAAATAACGCAATAATTAAATAGTTATCGCAAAAACAACCTAAATTCGGACCATTTGTTCAACGTTCAACGAAAGTGATAATTTTCAAACGATACCTTGACCCAATTGGCGTGGATGTAGTCGCCCTCATTGGCCTCTTCCGGGGTGATCTTGACGCGGGTCTCCTCCAGGCAGACCGTGTCCTGGTACCGATTCTTGTCCGGGTTCGCGGTGAAGGCGGTGATGGCTTTGTTGGGGCCGGCGTACGGCTTCAGCTCGACCCATTTTGCACGGAGACCGCTCAGGCCTAAAAGAGTTGATAAAGGTGGTGTCCAAAAAATTAGAGAATTGAAACGTCTCCGAAAATCTATTAAACAGCAAAAACGCAAGAAATTCGAGGTATTTCTACTCTGCGAGTTTTTCTCCGAATTCTTTAGCCGCGCAAAGTATCGCAAAATGTTCCCCTCGTTAAATACTTGAATGCCACATACTGTTTTCAACCACACAAAGAAACCAAAAAAAAAAGTTTAGAAAGGAATTACAAAATCATGTAAGATAAAAAAATACGGTAAAATCCTGCCTTTTATCGAATTTTACAGTCGCGCAAAGTATTTCAAAATGTTCCCCTCGTTAAATACTTTAATGGCACATACTTTTTTTAAAAAAAGAAACAAAGAATGAAAAAGAAAAAAGCTTTATAAAGAAAAGTTGTTATAGCCGACAGCCACGCCTTTCCCCGTCGTAAGCGTCTAGAGGCGCCTCGCGTCGCTCTTTCCCACAAGACCATAGTTACTTTTGTTATTTTCCAATAAAAATATGTGGAATCCAAGTATTTAACAAGGAGAACAGTTTAAAGCCCAGGCTAGAGCGATAAACTAGCGATAACTAGCCAGACCTCCCAGCCGCCCCCAGCCCTCCCAGCCGCCCCCCCCCCATTTTTGTATCTCGCTTCCCTGTTCATCTACATGTGTGAAGTATACCAAAATGTTCGTGTTGCTCTGGCGAGCATTTCGGTATACTTTAAACACCTCTAGATAAAAAAGGAGCCGAGAAACGGTAGGTGGGGCTATCTGGAGTTCAGCCCGTAAACCTACCATGGCCCAAGGTCAGCTTGACGAATTCGCGCGTCGAGGCGTTGGGAGGCTGCGGCGGCTTCTCTTCCTTCTTGGCTGGAGGCGTAACCGCGGGCGCTAAATTGTCCTTTTGAAGCGCCAAACCAAATCGAATCGAACCGGCTTCACGTGAGGCGACCTTGCGGGGCTGGGGCTTCTTCGATTTCGGAGTCGGGGGAGCCATCCGGGCGGGCGACCGTCTTGGCCGGGTTGGCGAGGTAGCAATAAAGGCGACGAGTGGATAACCATTATCTACGGGGAAACGCATGCAAATTTGGTTTGTCGATTTCCGGAATTGAGTATGCAGGGTTCGTAGGCAGATTGCGTTTCGGGTAAGGTGTCACTTTATCGCCCCACGCAACGTTAAATTGTTGTTTAACAGCTTGTCCGAATTTTACTTATTTTTGCTATAACTTTTTCGTATTACTTTTTACTTTTCATACAGACTTTGAGCTGAGATCAAAGCGGTTAGTATACTTTTCAATCGATCGATTGGCCGCATTGTTTTTGTATAGGTCTAGAAATGCCTATTAAGTGAATAGTAATAGTTAGTATTTTAATAGAATTTTTGGTTGCATATAACTATATTTAAGCTAGAGAAACTATCTAAAAACATTAAAAATCGAAATTTTGGTAAAAATTCGGCCATTTTTGACCCCGAGAGGAGGGCAGGCTAGCAGAGATTGGAGGAGGAAATGGCGTCATTTTTTGGTCAGCAACCTTGTCCAGCTGAGCCGTTAAAAAACGTCAGAAAGAAAACAATTTACACGCGCGTTTTTGGCATAAC
Organism: Mesorhabditis sp. LJ9110; assembly: GCA_038088335.1. Taxonomy (NCBI): domain Eukaryota; kingdom Metazoa; phylum Nematoda; class Chromadorea; order Rhabditida; family Rhabditidae; genus Mesorhabditis; species Mesorhabditis sp. LJ9110. Next base: position 14,560 of record JBBGBA010000178.1, on the reverse strand, counting down.
AAATTGGGGGTGCCGGAAGGGCAGATTTTAGGGGTTGTGGCGAGAGACATGGGGCAGCGGAAGATACGCCGAGAAACGCGAGATTTTGACCTTTTTTGGGGCACGAATAAATAAACAGACAGTGCGGCATAGATAGGCTTTTGCCGGGTGGAAACAGTGGGATATATAAACTGGCAATGAAGCTTCAGGGAGCAGCCGCTTCGAAGCGGGAGGTCTTTAAGTAATTTTATTTGAAAATCAATGCTATTAATGGAATAGTTTGCATTTTTTTTATTACCATAGCTACTTTAAGAGTATAAATTTTAACGTTGGTTTATCACTTACTTTACTAAATTGAGAATAAAACAATGTTTTAGTTTTTTTTAGAGCAACAGTTTTTAGCGAAATTTACGTTTTTGCTTTTATTTAGGTTTTCTTATTACTATATTTTAATTTTCCATCTTTATACGTCTATTTTCCCCGTTTTAAAGTTTAATTTTCAGAATGAAGTGCTCGCTTTTCTTTTCCGCCGCCCTGCTTGCTCTTGCCGTGGTTGGTGGTTTTTTCGGTTCTGTTCTCTTAGCGGGGGGTCTTTTACCCGATAACGAAATATATCTCTTTTTATCGCATTTTATAACATTTTTAGATCTAAGAAAAGTTCAAAACATTCGAAATTTTTTTAATTTTGGTCAAAATGACTAAAAATGACCAAAAAAGTCGAAATTTTCGAATTTTGAAAATTGTTGGATTTTTTAAAAACTTTCTAGCAATGAAAAACTACTTAATGAACTGTATAAAACAATTCCAGGCCGATTACTGTACGACGGACGCGGACTGTGAACGGATTATTGGGGCCCGATGCGCGAATTCGCGGGCCATTTGTCAGTGCATGGACAAGGCGTTTTGCACGCTGAAAGTGGTGAGTTTCCCCTATCTCTCGCTCCCTCTCTCTCTCTCCCTCTCTCTCTCCCCCCCTCTCTCTCTCTCGCTCTTTTCTTCTCCCTCTCTCACTCATTCTCTCTCTCGCTCTCTCTCTCTCTCTCTCTCTCTCTCGCTTTCTCGCTCTCCCGCTCTAAATAAAAAATCTCATTCCAGAAATGCAACCCTGCCCACGGTGACGCCGACTGCAAAAAGTTTGACATTTGCGCCCTCGATTCAGTGGTGAGTATTTTTTATCAAATTTCGACTAATGATAATTGGTCGAAAAGCAACAACTAGCAGAGATTCTTTGAGGAAATTCGGACCCTTAGGCTGGGCAGGCCAGCAGAGATCGTTTGAGAATTTCCAACAACCGCCATTTCAGGACCGCGCCTACTACTGCCGTCGGGATCTCGGCGGGACCGTCTCGCCCTCTATTATCCCCAGATTTAAGTTCCCGCTCCCATTGTAAATTTTCTAAAAGTGCATAATTTTTGATGACTGTACAAAGTGTAATGAATTGCATAAATATTGATTTTTTTTTCTCTTGAAAACGCGAAAAGCTACATCCCCAAAGATCTCTGCTAGGCTGCCCTTCTCAAGCGTCGTGCAAGCTTGCAGAGATCCTTTAGGAAGCCAAGACCTCAACTGCCCGCTATACCTAGGCTCGCTGACCACCCGCCGGCTTATCGGGCAGCCAGCCCGTCTGGGTTTCGACGCTCTGAAGCCGTTGCGGCGAGAGAAAGAGAGAGAGAGAGAGAGAGAGAGAGAGCGAGAGAGAGAGAGAGAGAGAGAGAGAGAGAGATAGAGAGAAAGCGACTCCATTGAAAAAGTAGCCCACCCCAATTATGGTGATAACACAGTGCTGGCCGTCCTTGCTGCAATCGGGTGGGTGCCCGATTTGTTGTTCGAATTTTCGACTTTAATTAAGCGAATTTAGAATTTACTTTTACGTTTAATTTTTAATAAGGCTTTAACGTTAATTCTGTGATATTTATTCAGATGCACGCGATGTGGATCGCCACGATAATCATCGGCGTGCTGCTGCTCGGTGTCGCGCTGCCATTCAGAATGTACGGTAGCTTTGCCAGCGTCTAATGAAATTTACAAAAATTAATTTGGTAAAGGCTAGCAATTTAGCAGAGCTACAAAATCTCATAGTGCAGCCCCAGAGAGCCACGTTCCAAAATTTGCGAGTTTCCAGAACGGAAAGCTCGGGTCAGTTGCTAACCTCAAATTTGGGTTGTTCCGTAGAACTGACTACAGAAGTTAACCCGGCAGCTATGTTGGGGTAGTGGGCCAGGTGGGGGGCGAGTAGTCGTGGAAGGGAATGCGTGAAGAAGCGTGTTAGCTCTTCAGAGGAGCAATAGCAGGATAGCAGCGTCCGTTTTCTAGTGATAATTTCAATTTTATGCTTGGGGCAGGCTAGCAGATACCATTGGGAAAAGTAAGGTAGTTTTAATACCTGATTGTTTTCCAAATGAATGGCAAAGAAGGGATCTATTCGATGGATTTTCTACGAAATATTAGGGCAGACTAGCAGAGATTGTTTGAGGAAATGGACGGACCCCGGAGGAGGGCAGGCTAGCAGAGATTGTTTGAGGAAATGGACGGACCCCGAGAGGAGGGCAGGCTAGCAGAGATTGTTTGAGGAAATGGACGGACCCCGAGAGGAGGGCAGGCTAGCAGAGATTGTTTGAGGAAATGGACGGACCCCGAGAGGAGGGCAGGCTAGCAGAGATTGTTTGAGGAAATGGACGGACCCCGAGAGGAGGGCAGGCTAGCAGAGATTGTTTGAGGAAATGGACGGACCCCGAGAGGAGGGCAGGCTAGCAGAGATTGGAGGAGGAAAGGGACGGACCCCGAGAGGAGGGCAGGCCAATGTTTGGGGCCGGGGAGTCAAGGTTCTTCCCTTCTCCCTCCCCACGCTCCCTGTGGTGTACTGCCAAAGTTCGCGCCCATCGAGCCCAGCTACCCGGGTTCGACCCCCGGCCGGAACGGCCGGGTTGCAAGGATGACTATAGATTATCATTACCTTACCAACTGTTAGTGAGGAAGAGGATATCTGAGCAATATTTTTGCAATATTTTTTGATTTAAAGGGACCGGTAAGACGATCATTTCAATCGAAAATCCATAGCGCGGCCTTGTCCACCCTTTTTAAAATCATTTTCCCCAAGAATCTCTGCCAGCCTACCCCAATTTTCAGCATAAACAGCGACGCCCCGGGGCTACGCAGCAGCCCGAATCGTGGCCGACACGCCCGCGACGCCGGGCGCTGGATGAACGACGAGCAGGCGGCCATCTTGAAAGCGGTCGGTTTTTGTATAGCTTTTTCACCGTTTTGTTTCATATTGAATTATTTATTTTGTGTAATAAGTGCGAATCGACGTTAGCGGCGGGTTCTGAGATTAGACTTTTCTATCACCGTTTCACCCCAAATTTCCGTGAAACACAGTTTTTAAAACGCTTGAAAATCGATTTTTCCAAAGTTGGCTAGGCAGTCATATTAAAAGTGGCAGGGTTTTTCGAGCTTTTTCCGCACCGTTTTGTGACAGATTTGAGTATTGTTTTGATTAAGAATTTGCAGAAGTCATATGTCTCAGCAACCGCGAATTAGACTTTTCCGGCACTTGGTAATCCCAATTTTCGTCGAAACACATTTTCAAAAGCGCTTCAAAATCGATTTTGCTAAAGTTGGCTTGGTAGTCATATTACAAGCGGCCGCTTTTTGTAGCTTTTTTTCCAGAGTTGACAGCTTGCACGATTTTTATTGCGTGCAAAATTGTGTATCGGTGTCTACCATCTCCATTAGACTTTTCAAGTCCTTTTTAACCCCAGATTTCCTCAAAACACTGTTTTTGTACCGTCTGAAAAATATGTTTCCAAGGGTGGCCTGGCAGTTAATTAAGAGCGGCAGGTTTTTTATAGCTTTTTTTTACAGTTTTGTGACAGATTGAATTATTTACGTATTTTTTTTAAAGTTTGACTGAGGTTTATGCTTTGTCCTGCTAGCTCTACATTAGTCCTTTCTGGTCCCGTTTAACCCCAAGTTTCCGCGAAACACTGTTTTTTTTACGGTTTCAACATTTGTTTCTAAAGTAGGCCTGGCATTCCTATTAAAAGAGCCAGGTTTTTATAGCTTTTTTTACATGTGTGACAGTTGTGAATATTGTTTTTCTTGATTAAGAATTTAAAGAGGTTTCAAGTACAAAGGCGAACTAGACGTTTCCGGGACTTGGTGTGCCCAAATTTCCTTGAAACACGGTTTTGAAACGTTTCCAAATTGAGTTTTCCAACGTTGGCCTGGCAGTCTAACGAAAAGGTTAGATTTTTGTAGCTTTTTTTCACCGTGTTGTGACAGCTTTCATTATTTTGATCCGTAATTGCGCCACTGTGTTAGCTGCGTTTGTGCTTTTGCCAATATTCCGTTTACCTCCAGATTTCCGCAAAACACCACTTTTTAAAAGGCTTCAAAATCGATTTTCGAACATTGTCCTGGCATTCCTATTAAAAGAGGCATGTTCTTATGGTTTTTTTACAGTTTTGGGACATTTACATTTTTATTAAATATTTTAATTTAGTTTTAGGCTTTTTCGAAATGGTGCCAGCTCGTCATTAGTCCTTTTTGGTCCCGTTTAACCCCAAGTTTCCGCGAAACATTGTTTTTGAAGGGCTTCAAAATGTGTTTATAAAGTTGGCCTGGCAGTCATATTAAAAGAGCTAGGTTTTCATAGTTTTTTTACAGTTTTGTGACAGATTTGAATATTCTTTTTCTCTAATTAAGAATTTATAGGAGTGCAAGTGCAGCAGCGAACTAGACTTTTCCAGCACTTGGGTAATCCCAAATTTCCCTGAAACACCGTTCTGAAAACGTTTCCAAATTGAGTTTTCTATGGTTGGCCTGGCAGTCATATGAAAGGGGTTAGGTTTTTGTAGCTTTTTTTCACAGTTTTGTGACAGATTGAATTATTTTATCCTTTGTTAAAGTTGTACATCTGTGTTATCAGCGGTTGTGGTTTTACTATTAGTCCTTTCTGGTCCTTTTTAACCCCAAGTTTCCTGAAACACTGTTTCTTTTTGCGGAATCAACATTTGTTTCTAAAGTTGGCCTGGCAGTCATATTAAAAGTGGCAGGTTCAAAGTCTTTATAGTTTAAGTCAAAATCCCCCCCCAAGTGCCTTAGCACCAAATTTTTTTATGTAGTTTATTTAGTTTAATGTAGTTAGTTGTTTTTTTGCAAACCTGCTAACTCGTGATTAGATTTTTTTGGTCATCGTTAGCCCCAAATTTTGTCGAAACACGGTTTTTGTAGGGTTTTAAAATGTTTCGAAAGCAAAAATTTTTCCAGAAAACTCAAAACATTGCCGAAAAAACAGCGCCACAGGCAAAAATTGTTGTAAAAAAGGCTACATAGCTCTACAAATAGCCGTCAAAACGTGAAAAAAATAGCGCCGCAGGCAGCAGAATTTTTGAGAAAATGAAAATCATAAGGGTCCCCCCTTATGAAATTTTCGGGCCCCGGCCGATTTCGGGGGGCGGCCCGGGGCCTGTATTACGCTACGTCCCTGATCGAATTAGACCTTTCCGGTACCTTCATATTCGAAATTTTCGCGAAACACTACTTTTTCAAGGGCTTCAAAATGACAGCTTTTTTGGATTTGGCTAAATACATTTTTTAGGCGCGCGTTGCGTGGCGTGTTTAATTGCCACTCGCGTTGGGCGTCATATTTCAGGTGGCTTTGCGTGCCGCGTAGCGCGCTTGGCTTCGAGTGGCGCGTTAGATCGCGCGCGCGTGTCGTTTCATTTTCTGCTGCGTAACCTGTTGAATGTCTTGTCGCGTATCTCCTTGAATTTTCTGGCGCGTTGCGGTTGCGTTGCGTGCTACAATTCTCGGCGCGTAGCGCCGTACATTTTGTCGCGTTGCGTATCACGCTGCTCGTTTCATTTCCTGTCGGGTTGGGCCCTTGACCTGTTGAGATTAGCCTAGAAAATAATTTATTGCATTGAATTCAATTTGCAACACATGGTTTTTCAACCAAAAACTGTTGAAACCCCGAATTTATTAAATCCGATGGGATCGGGGCTATCACGCTTTTTCGATTTGGCAGCCGTATGATGATGTACACGCATGTAAAATAAATAGCGCGAATAGATAAATTAAAATTGAATTTAATTTTAGCTAAAGGAAAACGGGACCTCGGTGGAGGTGCAAAAGGACACGATAATGGCGTGGTATCGCGAGCTGCCGGCCGAGAAGAGGGAACAGCTCGACGAGCACTACAAGAATGATTGTGTCGAGTGGATCAAAAAGGTGATTAAAGGGCCCGGCAAGGCATGACTATGGATTCTTTGGATTTTTTCAGCGCCCGCGTCCCGCAGCGCGCACGTGTGTCTTTTAACTGCGTAATTGGTTAAAGTCCTGTCAAAAAAAGTGACGTTGCGCGCGCGTTGCGTGTCGCGGTGCGGAAAAATCCGTAAAATTTTGCCTTTCCAGGGCCTTTAAAGCGACCGGAAAGCGGAGAATCTAACCAGAGACTCTAAAAATAATTAAAAACCGTCTAGAAGCTTCATTTAATAAGCTTATACCTCTAAATGCCCCCGCCAGACAGACGCGAAATCCACCCCTACCCTCGACTGGGTCTAGACAACTATGTTACGCTCGAATTTACGCAAAAGGCAGGAAAGCAGTGTTCTTACGCATTTGCCACGCCGCCACACGCAATGCAACCCGCAAGGCAGTACTGCAGGAAACACTGAAATGCTAGGTTACTCCCAGCCAGGATCAGAGCTGGTAAACGTCATTTGAAGCGTCGCGTTGCTGTCTAGACCTAGCCGCTTCAAGGGGGTTGATTCTCCCACTTTCCACGGTCTTTAAAAGTGCGAAAATTATTGCGAAATGTTGCCAGCAATTTCATAAAAAGAAGTTTTTTTAGGTAGCCACCACCGAAGAAATCGCGGAATTGAAAGTTCTGCACGAGGAGGGGAACGAGAAGGAGATTTTGACTAGGTTTTGGTTTTTTTATTGCTTTTGGAGCTTGTAGTTTGTAGTTTTTGTCTTTTATAACATCTTCATGATAAGTTAAGGTTAAATTCATTTAATACCATGTTAATTTAGGGTAGCAGACTATAAGGGCCGGCTCGACGAGAACACGCGAAAATTGGTCGATGCCTGGGCGGTGAGCGACAATAATTCGCAACTTTTTGCATTTTTCGATTTCACCAAATAGTTTAAAAAAATCCGCATGACAGCAGAAGAGAGAAAAACGAAGCAATCTAATTTTTAGACCGAATGCAAAGCACTTTGGTTCAAGAAGAAGGATCGGAAACGCAGGGATTTACTTGAGGTATCGCTGAGTTTAACTTTAATTTCATTGTTTTCCATAGGATTTCGCCTTCTGGCTGAACGCCGACCAACTGGAGGAGCTAAAGAAGGACAAGGTATTTGACGATTAAAAATAACTGGAATTAACTAGCATAAATCGAAATTAATTAAGAGGATTAAGTTTCAAATCCGAAAGATCAGAAAATTTAAAAACAGTTTCAACTAACATGTCCTATATGATAGGTGGAGAGACACGCCCACGCGGAGGAACAGGCCCCGGGAGGACCCCTGCGGGGGCCTCCCCAGTTCTTGCCCACTTCTAGCCCAGTTCTCACCTAGCTCTAGCCAATCTAGGAATCGTACGCTAGATCTAAGCCTTTTTAATTAGAGAACTCAGAGGAGGGACCGGAGGCCGAAAGGCCGATGGTCCTGAATCTTTTGGATTGACTTTTAGATCTTTATGATCTCTTATTTTAAATTATTGGGCCTGAGTCTCCGTGTTGCCTGGCATCCTTTCCCGGGCTCTTATCTCTTTCCTTAAAAACCCTTTGCACATTATGCTCTTATGGAATGCTAAATAAACTAAGAAAAACCCCCATACCGTAAGCTTACATTTTATAGTTAATTACACTGAAAGCAAGCGCCATCAGGCCACTTATCCACACATTATTATCTGTCTTCTCCTTCAGCTTCCCGAAACTAGTCTAGGGTGCCAATTTACCATTAAATGGGTAAAGTTATTAATAGACGTGGTTAATTACAGAGATGCAACCTTAGCACGGAGGTCAGATAAGTTCAGTATAGTTAGTATGCTGACTTAGAAGGTAAATCGTAGCCACCCGAATGGGAATATCGTAATCTAGCAGTGATCCCTCATAGAGAAATCACCTAGATTATGACACTATGTAAAAAAATTATTATCGATGAAATGAAATCAGGGATCGTACAGATTTCAAAACTGGCGATTTTAACTGAACGTTCCAAAATTGAAATGTTTCAAAATACATCAAAAATCGTTTTTTCGCAATTCATTCAATTGGCCTTTAGGCAGCCGGAAAGTCGCCGGAAGACCTAAAAAAGCGCGTGATGGAATATTTCGAGCAGCTGCCCCAGGAAAAACAGGACGAAGTGAAGGAACAGGCAAAAGGTATGGTAGTTTTTCATTTCACGCCTCCATTCCATAGCGCTTTTGCTTTTTTCTTTTTTGTTTTCCATATATAATGGATTTTAAAAGCGTATCAGTGGGTTGGGCTGCCCTGCGTACCGCGCCTGTTGTTCAATCAAGACTACCGTAATCGATTACGCCATGTAAGAGCAGTGCGTACCGCGTTGTGTATTACGTTGCGTACTGCGTTGCGTGTTGCTGCGCCGTGCCGCGCGTGAGGTCTTTGGGCGTGCTACACGTTGCTTTGCGTATTTTTGCCGTACTTCCTTGCGGGTTGCGTTGCGTGTAGCGGCGTGGAAAATGCGTAAGAGATCCGTGGCAAAAATCGATAACTATATGCTCTCAATTACATCCAGTCCACCAATCCCAGGGTTCGTGCCACTAAATCGAAGATCACATCCTTTGAAGGGTACTTTACCTGAAACATAAATTCAACTAGAAATTAAATTGCTACTTCAAAAAAAAATCGATTTTTATCACGAAAAAACGTGTTTCTTTTTTTATATGAATATTTTGTATGCTTTAAAAGGGACAACTCCTTAAAAAAACATCGACACCCCACATTAATCGATTACGCTAGGCAAATGCAAGCACTACTTCATGACGCTATCTACGGAAGATGAGGTGAAGAAGATCAAGGAGCTGAAGGAGGCCCGAAATGTTGATGAGGTGCGAATTTTAGAGGCTAGCAGAGATTTTTTGCGGAAATCCACCCGCGAGGGGGACAGGCTAGCAGAGTCATTTAAGAAATACAGAATTTCGAATTCTGAAATTTTTCAGATCAAATCCATCATCGAGGGTGTGATCGATCGTCAGGAAGGGGACAAGAAAACCGAGGCTACAAAATACAAACAAGTAGTTACCTTGTTTTTAGCTGAAAGAATTATCTGTTCAGATCTGCAGCGACATCTACGAAAAACAGTCTTCCCGAAAGCGGAAGGACATTGATGCGCTGATTGAGAAGCATTTATCTTGGCTAGAAGAGGGGCAGAAGGATGAGATCCGGGGTGAGTTCTTCTAAAGAATCTCTGCTAGCCTGCCCTCCTCTCGGCGTCCATTTCCTCCTCCAATCTCTGCTAGCCTGCCCTCCTCTCGGGGTCCGTCCATTTCCTCAAACAATCTCTGCTAGCCTGCCCATTTTAGCGATGAAGGCGGCCGGCAAGTCGAACGCGGAAATCAAGGAGAAAGTGATGGGATATCTACAGAACCTGGACAGTTCAAAGAAGGAAAAGACGAAGCAGCAGATCACCGAGTTAGGCTTTCAAAAGTTCATAGCAAAATTGGAAAGCAGAAAATCTTTTTTAAAATTTCAACTCTGAAAGAATTGTGGAAAATTTGTAAAATTTTGGGCTAAAAATACGCGAAACACGCCTTTTCGGCACTGTCCCTTTATGACTTTAGTTGTCTGTTGACTTCTGTCGTAGTCTCGGAACCTCAAAATCTATCGCAATCCTTGCCTTCACAAACCCTTTAGCAATGCTAAAAAAACGTAAGCCGCAGAATCCCGAATAAGATTTAAGAAATGACAAATTAGCTCAAGCACAGAAATGAACTGCTAAATTCTCCCATATTTTTTTGAATTCTAGCATCAAATTAGGTAAAACATTGTTTTTCAGCGCGGATCTTTACAAATTTTTTTTACTTTTTTCTACATAGCATCACCGAACGTCGAAATCTATAGCAATTCTTGCCTTCAGAAACCCTTTAGAATGCGTTAGGAGAAAAAACGAAAAGCAGAAAACGTGCTTAGCCTCGAAAAATTAAAAATTTTCTCAAAAGCAGACAATTACCTCACATTGTCCCAGATTTTACGAATTCTAGTATAAAATTTGTTGAAACATGTTCATCAAAACAGCTTTTTGTAAATTTTTTACATTTTATTTTGTGAATTAAATTTGAGCTGTAAAATAATTTTGCCATCCTTTGCTCTCGGAACCGCGAAATCTATAACAATCCTGCCTTCACAAACCCTTTAGCGACTGCTACGCCTGGCTGAAAAAGGCGGCCAGCCAAACGGAAATTGACGCCCTGCACAAAATGCACGAGACGGATCATGCCGGCTGCAAAAAGACGGTGATTATTTTCAATCATAAATAATTATAAAAAGCATTTTAATCAAATTCATTGTAAAATTAAACACAGAATACAAATTAGGTATAAAAGTCTTTTAATTTGATTTAAATGAACCAAAAATTCCAAAATTCAGGTCCGCCAATACATCCTCCGATTGCCGGCCGACGAGCAGGAAAATGTGAATAGGTATCGTTAAACCGTGAATTCAATACGATTTCATTAATTCTTAGAAATCTCCCCTTCTGTGAGCGAATCTGGTATGGGGATCATGATCACTCTCACCATCAACATCATGGGCATCATAAGTATGTGAAGGGGCAGGCTGGCAGATATTCTTTGCCGGTCAGGATGTACTGTAGCTTTGCCAACGCCCAGCTAAAATCATTAAATTCCGGTTAACCAAAAAATTAAAAAACATCAATAACAAAGCTTCATAGTGCAGCCCGAAAGAGCCGCTTTCCAAAATCTACGAGTTTCCCGAAACGGAAAGCTCGGGTCAGTTGCTAACCTCAAACTTGTGTTGTTGTTCCGTAGAACTGACTACAGAAGTTAACCCGGCGGCTATGTTGGGGTAGTGGGCCAGGTGGGGGGCGAGTCGACGTGGAAAGGAAACCGCGTCAGAAGCGTGTTAGCTCTTCAGAGGTCCAATAGCAAGGTAGCAGCAACCATTTTTTAGTGACGGTATCAATTTTAAGCTTGGGGCAGGCTAACAGATATCATTGGAGAGCAGGCTAGCAAAGAGTTTTTGGAAAATTCGGGAAACCCTTCTTTAACAAATGTTTCAGGATGAAGCGACACCATTCGAAAACAGGGCTACACAGTCACAGGTCCCACTTTTTCTCGAGCAATTTATTTTGTGCGGATTATTAATTTAGAGATTGAATTTTGTAGAGATTCTATATAAAATTTTACTACCTCGATTTTTTATGCAACCTTAAAATTTCAGATATGGCCAGATGACCGAACTGCAGAACCCGTTCTAATAGCCATTTTTCATTGCATTTTATTTGATTTTATCTAACGTTTAAATAAATTCCTTTTTAATGATCTCTATGATGTAATTTATTATATTTATTATTATTATTATTACACGCAAATTAAGATAATTATTACAACGCTATGTTAAAGCGGAATATTCGGGCGGTGGAGAGCATTTTCGAAGCAGCGGCTCCTGGTCGGCTGGCTAAAAAAGGTTGCAAATTAACACCACTTTACTTAAAGTTTCGGTACCTTGAATAGACGCTTTGAAACTAGGATATTACAAAAATGCTGTAAGTGTTTTTAAATCGCTTTTCCCAGATTCAGCAAAACTTGTTTCAACCGAAAATCTGTGGTTCTATTCTGTTGATTTAAAATCATGGAACTTCAGGCTCATCGGGAAGCATTAAAAAAAATGTGTTGCAGGCGGAAACCTCCGCTTTAAAAATTTTTACGTCAGAATAAAGCCCGATTGGGAGTCAAAAATTCCACCTGTTCCTCCTCGTTCTCCACTCTCCGCCATAACCACAGCACCAATACGGCCATTCCCGTCGAGAATAAGGTAATGCAAATGAGGTATTCCGGTAGAAAATGGCCAAAAGTGAATGGAGAAATTGAGGCGAGGAGGCCGAGTAGGGAGCAAGAGGACATCATTGCCAACTGAAATCAACCGGATTAGATGCCTCAAATAATCTCTGCTAGCCTGCCCTCCTCTCGGGGTCCGCCGATTTCCTCAAACAATCTCTGCTAGCTTACCTGTCCTGCCGTTACCACAAAATTTGGCGGTAGAATATCGGTAGCCAACACAAAAGTGATCGCCGGCAACCCGGAACCCTCGATGACACGTTGTAAAAAAGCATTTAAATAACCTGAAAATTGAATTTATATGTCATAAAAGGTATATTAAAATCTTTTAAAGAAATCTCTACTAATGCTACAGTTAATACAGTACGTGGAAAAAAATGTACGAGATTTTTGAAGAGATGTGTTTCGAAAAATCTTGCTGTTAAGTCAGTGCCTATGAATGTAATCTTGGTTTGATTTCGTGATACAAGCAAAAAAATTCTAAGACCTACTCAGTGCCCAGAACTGGAGTTGTCCATTAATAAAATGGAGGGTAGTTTTGAAAATCAAGAATCCAAGCAACATCATCACAATTCGCTTCTTTCCAAGCCGATCGACGGCTAGAGGGCCGAACCAGGAGATTGGGATTGTTATGATGAAGTTGAGGAGGACCATCGCAAGCACCTGAAATGAGTCATTGAAGGGGCTTAAAAATTTTGTCCACCACCCCCAGCGTCGATTCTTGGCAAATGGCCAGATGCGACCGCAACGCGACCGCGACGCATGACCTTTAGCCTCTGTTTGGACGTGAAAACGCTTGAATTTCAAAATTCTGAAGCTATTTCTGGAATCCTCATCGAATTTTGATCATTCTAGACGTTTTAACTATGAAAATTGCTCAGAGAATCACCGAGATCGAGAGATTGGGTGCCTTACAAGGCATTACGACATGTAATCGCCGCCCACTCAAAAAGTCGTCTTCACTTCCAGAACTTTCAGTTTTACTCAATATTTTGCGTTTTTTGCCACGAAATGCCTTATCTGGGCTTTCTCGGCAGTATCCCTTTCGTTTTTGACCAATAGGTTCAATCCCAGCCGGCGCGAATTTTGACTTCCCAACCCTTTAATAGGAGGCAGGCTAGCAGAGATTCTTTGGGAGGTCGCTTACCTCATTAACGACCATCCCCTCATCGCGATACACCGGAATCGGAAAGCTTATCTCGATAGTGTTGACGTTGGCGAGTAGGAATATTTGCATTGCCATTAGTAGGAAGATTTTCTAAAAAGCGTGTTTTTTTTAGTTAATAATGTTTTGATCTGACATTGGTCCCGCTAATTTTCACCATCAGCGCGAATGCTTATTATCTGGGCTTCGCGCCGCGCAGCAGATAATATTTTTGAAACACATTTTTTTTTTACAGTTACTAGTTTTTTACTGATTACCGCGAACAATTGTAAGTAGTTTTTTAATCATCGCCAACTCATTAGTCATTAAACGAAAAAATTGGGCACAATTTTCGGGGTTAAAAATACTATAACACGTACCTTTCTCGTCCCATTGCCCGCTTTGAAAATACCCGCAAATTTGCGGAAATGCTGTGCGTAGAACACTGAGATCGTGCTTTCTGGAGTTGAAAATGTATCATTCTCTCCATTTAATGAAAAGATACCTTTACATTTCCCAGGGCTATCCGGCAAGAATAGGCCGGCCAGCAGGACGAAGATGTTGAGAAACTAAAACAATATTTATGTACATAAAAACCAAAAGTTTTCTAAAAAAATCTTTGCTAGTCTTCCCTCTTCTCTGGCTCCGTATTTCCTTAAAGATCTCTACTAGCCTGCCCTCCTCTCGGGGGTCCGTCCATTTCCTCCTCTCTCGGGGGTCCGTCCATTTCCTCAAACAATCTCTGCTAGCCTGCCTTACCTCGGCTAGCACAGCAATGCGGCCCCAATTCTCCGGTGTTCCCCAAATATCTTCTCGAGCCAAGATCAGGCAAAATCCCGCGAATACGCCAGCAAAAGAAAGGACCGACGCCGTGAAGAAGCCTGGAATTCCATATCGTAACGAGATAACAAAAATTATCGATTGTTAATGCCGCCAAAAACATGTTTCATCGTTTCAGGACATCAAAAACCGGATCGACAATCTAATCGAATTCTATCTGGCAGCACCTTTATGTTCTTTCGGCGCGATTTCGCTAATGAAAATCGGGTCCGCCAGGCCGAGGATGGCCGCCGAGACGACGACAAACGTCAAGCCGAACAGGTAGAAAAGGGCATTCTGCAGCGCCCAGGCAGCTATCATTAAAGCCACGCCCACTGACGTGAAGAGGAATCTAAAGAAAAACCGGGTTTTATATAAGACGGGGTACTCACTTAATATATACACAAATGAATTTGCGCCCAAAATAGTCCATCAACGGGATGAGGGCCGCGATGGAGAACACCATGCCGGACATGGCGATCCAGGTAGCACCAGAGAGGAGAAGAGCACCACTGAAAGGAAGGCCAGGCTAGCAGAGATTGGAGGGAAATGGACGGACCCGGAGGAATTGGAGG